>CM051029.1:29161547-29465547 GCA_027627225.1 Congeria kusceri
AGAGCAACTAGGTATATGAGGAACATGTCTAATCAAGTCCCACATACAATCCTTGCCCTTGGTCAGAATGCAAACTGCTTTACAGCAACGATCCAGTACTGGGCATTCTTTACGGTGAGTTAATTTGCTGTATAACTTAAAATAATTGGTACAACTGTAATGTAGAATTAAGTTCTAATGATAGGTGTATATATATATATATATATATATATATCATCGCCTTATCTAAAATTGCGATGCATCTTGATTCGCATGCATATCATAATATTACCAGACTTCATGAGTAAAATATCATATAGTTTGGCTTCTGAAAATAAATGTTTACATTATTATAGCATTTTCTCTGTCAACTTTTCTAAGGTATGGTTTCAAACAGAAATTGATTGGTGATCTGCAAAATATGGTTGATGTAAAACGCTAGCGAATCACCATACATCGAGTATATAATAATAGTATGCACTTGAACTTTATATAACTAACTTATCAAATTAGGTACTGGTATGTGTCTTCGTATTATAGCGTAATGCTAAACATTGTCAATTCCCAACATAAACAGCCGATTTAATGTGTATGTCAATATGGGAGTATTTCGTAAACTGATATGGCTGTTGCTTTAACTTCAAATTGTAGACCTTATTTTTGGTTAAAATAACAATTAAGCACTTATAGTTTTACAAATTAAATATTTTAAATATATTCTCTTGTTTTTTCCGTCAGAAGCAGTCAAAAGAAATGTGTCCAGTACAGATCGATGATTGCTTCGATTTATGGCGCTAGAAGGAAAGAAATGGAGTTTGAAGTATCAAATTAATTACTATATTGTTGTCACCTACCAAGATAAATTAAGGGCATAAGTAAAAATGTGTTATTGGTGAAGTTCATAAAAAAAAATACAACAGTGCAAGAAAACAGTGCGGGCTTTCCAGAGGTGAGAGGAAGATCAGCCTTTTCGTGATAATCACAGATTGCATGTAGTGTTGTGCCAAAGTGTGTGAACTCAGGATACCAAAAATATTCTAGCTGTGTTACTATTTTGACCTAATTTCTAATGATAATGCTTTCGGTAATTGCTTGAAATAATTTACAGAAGACTGTGACTGCAAAAGAGAAAGGAAACAAAGGACCTGGTAACAATACAACATGTATTGAGAGCTTCTTAAACAGTAGATGTGCAAAATAATAGTGATAATTCTGATTTTTATGGGGAAACTGTTATGAGATATATGAATAATTTGCATTTACCAGTAAATTACTTTCGCCAACTCAAGATACAACCAGTTATCTGAATGAGGTCAAAATTGTCAATATTTGAAGAAATGCGCTTACTTTCTGTATCTTTGGATATGACATTGATTTTTTTTAAATATTAGTCTGTGTAATTTTCTTCAACGTAATAATTAATAAATTGTGTATGGTAGAATATGTTCAAGTGTTATGAGATACATGAAACTAGGGTACTTTCTTTAAATTGTTTTCTTTAAATGCATTTCAGTTATAGGTTGTTCATTGTGGATAAATAAATGCAACATTAACAAAACTGGTTACTGCAATAAATACGATATTAAAAGAACAATTTCAACAGAACTTCCCGCTAACCTTTTTAAAAGCTAGTGTAGTACCAACAAGAATTGGCATGTTTTGAAAATTTCAAGATTCATTTTTGCTGTAAAAAATGTTAAAATTTTCATTCATGATTCAACATATCAATTTAAATTGTTGCCTAATCAGAACAAGAGATTATACTATGCCAACAAAGAATGCTTTACATTTTGGTGTTCAGCTGGGTTTTTTCTCATAATAACAGGAATGGGTACAGACTTTAACTGTTATTATAGTTTTTTTTCATTAAAACTTCAGTGTATAAAAGCTGGATCTAGACAATGTTGTTTGCCAGTTTAGTTGTTGACGCAAATACATTTTGTCATGTTTTAAAACCGGACTGAGTTATGTTTATAACCTTTTCACAACCTTTTTAATCACAAATGAGGACGTGTATATAATAATTTACATGTACAAGTATATAATGTTTGGTACATTAGACATACATGTAGATCTCGATATGCTTATTTGAACATCTGTCTCATATGATGCATTTTGTGTTCTTGAACTGTTTTAAAATATTCTCTATTATCAAGTTTACGGATTCGGATAAATAGATTGCTTAAAAAAGGGATGTTGAGTGTTTTATTATCAATACCTTTATAACATCAACTTATGGTGAAGATATGGTCCAAATTATACTCCAAATAATATGTCATTTGTTAATTGTTGGTTGTTGTAAAGTTGTATCTGATAGACACGTGACTGTCAAGACGAATGCATTGTTAGCAGAAGTACAGACTGGAAAGCAAGTTGTGGCCATTAACAGCCTATATTTATATTGTGCTGTCTATGAAGTTTGACAACCATAGAGTGTTACACACAGCTTCGCAACAACTACCTCTGTATAAGTGACATATTATGAAGGGAATCATGTTTGGACTTTTTCAGTTAAGCTTTTATTCAGGTTTACCTTTCAGGACCAATCTGTGTTGCAACCAATATGGGACCCATGCAAATCCCGGTTGCACTTTCTGCGGTGGGTCCCATGTGGGTCTCCCATCAATGTCCCATCTTTGTTTGTCCATAGTGGTTCCATGTTGAGGCCACATTGGTCCCATGGTAGACCCATATTGTAACCCATATAGGACCCACGTAAATCTCGATTGCACTTTTTGGGTGGGGTCAGTGTGGGTCAACCATCAAGTTCCCATCTGTGTTTGTCCATAATGATCCCATGTTGATACAACACGGCTCCCATGGTAGACCCATATTGCAACCCATATCGGGCCCATGTAAATCACGGTTGCACTTTCTGTGTTGGGGCCCATGTGGGTATCGAATCAAGATCCCATTTGTGTTTGCCCATTATGGTCCCAAGTTGGGCCCACATGGGTCCCATTTAAGACCCATATTGTAACCCATATGGGACTCCCGGTTGCATGTTCTGGGGTGAGGCTCATATCGGTAGCCCACATGGGGCCATTATATAAACCATTAAGGAGTCATATGGGTCCCACCTGGGCTTGCCGGGTGAGTTATTCGATATTGTGGTAGTACTATAATTAACTAGTTTATTAAGTACCGTAATAATTACGAATGCTTATGTGGATGATATTTAAACGTTTATACCTGTCCATATACCGCCTTCATCAGTGGATCCACTGTCACATGGACAGTGAAATGATCCGGCTGTATTGGCAAATGTTGAATGTAGTCCACAGTTGTTCATACCTTCTAAATACTCGTTAATATCTGCAAATGAATTGTAGATTATGGACGTTTCCAATACTATGATATTTACTCGTATATTCAAAATCATTGCAAGAAGTATCCAATATATTATAAACGACATTCGAAAAATAACACTAGGCTAATAAGAACACGGTACCTGTACACACGCCAGCTGTCAATGTAAAACCAGATTTACAGACACATGTATATGACCAATCCACGTTCTTGCATATCTTCAAATAGTCGCCGCAAATGTTGGCGTTAACTGTACATTCAGTTGTGCAATTGTCACCCGTCCATCCCGTTTTACACGTGCAGGTTCCAGCAGTGTTTGAGCAACTAAGTGAGTTGGTAGTGTTACACACGCAACTACTTGCGCAGCTGGTTCCATGCTTCCAGGAAGGACAAACTAAAAACAGCAAAACTATATATGTGTAAGTATTTACGACCTTCTGAAGGCGCATATCAAAGTCGGTTTATGTTTGAAAGTCACCAACGCAACGCAATAGCTGTGCTGTGTTTGTGATTTTTGTTTCACAAGTTTCACGATTACGCTGTCATGTTTACATAAATTACAGTTAGTAGAATGTGTATCCAGTAGGGTAATATGTATCTCTACATATAAAATATTCATATAAAATGGCATTTAAATATAAAAACAAACGTTTAACACAACTGCTTTGAAAATCATCATATATTATAAAAGCACTGTTACTAAATGTTTGTGTTATTGTATACACTTTAATCTAAAGATCCATTCAAGGAATAGGTAATACTTATTTAAAAATAACACTACTGTAAGAGAAACATGTGGCGTGACAATGAAACATCCAGCAGTTCTATTTTTTTGTCCGATTAACATTACACATATTTAATCAAATAATTATCCGATATCGTACAATTATTATTCCTTTCTAGATCCTGATGGGTTTTATGCATAGTTGATAGTAAAATCCAATTCATTTAGCCAGATATACATGTAAACATATGAATTGATATGTACACAATTGGCCGGTTGTACTGCTAAACCCTGAATTTAAACGTTTGAGACGGATCATATAAACCTCGGTTTATCCAATAAATAAGCCATTTTAAATTTAATAACTTAAGCCCCAGTTACACTGCAGCTAAGACAGGTATAAGACAGATCTACGACTGAAAATCCTGACTGAGTTCTGCGTGTTCCTACGTTGTTTTGGAATGTCGTGCGTTGTCTAAAATTTAAAAATCAATCGTAGCTGTTTTCTGAACATGTTCTAAAATCTCCCGACTGGAGGCATGATTCTTATATAGTCTTGCGTGAACATGCGTAGGACGTAGGTCGCCGTATGTAATGTCTTAGAGAAATCGACATCAGCGAAGTCGTACGTTAACGCGACATAGGTCCTACGTAGACCTGCGTGAACGTGCGTGGTTGTACGACAGTGCAAGACAGAGCGTCGACGTACGATGCACCTTGTTGTCGTACGTCGACTCAATAATGTTTTAGGTCATGACTTACGACTACGCAGGATACCAACGTTATATGCTTCATTGCTGAAAAATATTCTTACTGCATCTGAAGACATGTTGCTTGGAATTTAACATTAAACCTTTCGCTGATTTTACTGATAATCAGACAGTTCAATAAACACATCAGACATTTGATCGTATAATTGTCTACAGTTTAAAATAATCTTATATGGACACTAGTTACATATTTAGCGGACCCTTATACCTTCCCAACTTAGAAGGCAATAATGCTAATGTGTTTGGCATGCCGTCAAGGGCATGTACAAAAGCATCAACATGATTAATTGTTTTACCTATTATTCAGTAATGAAAGAACAATTAATTATAACCAGTAACGTTTTCGTCGTGTATGTTTGTGTTACGAGTATGTAGAGTTTCAATGCAATGTCGTATGTTCCTCAGTAAACTCTGTCGACATATTGTGGAAATGGGCCTTATTTAGAAGATACAATATTTCGCTTAAACTCCGTTTTAATATTGTTGCCTAAAGGCCCTGTCATACTTGAGCTTCGAGTTTTATTCGAGTCCTGAATAGTTATAACTCGCCGTAAAGTGGACGGGTTGATCGCGGAATTATTTCAAGACGACATTTGTCCGAGTTCTCTGCAACCTTGACACGGCCTTGACACTACACAAGTACGATAATAAAAAATTTTCATGAGTTCAGCCGAGATAGGCATACGATATTTTTTCAACAATCGAAGACTTGTCTTCGACATTGTACGAATTGTGAGGAAATGAGCACGAGTTTCTGACGACATTTTGCGAGAAACGGAAGAGAAAATGTCTTAGGCAAGTCACCCAAACTTGCAGCAAACTCGTGTTATGTCGTAGAAAGATAATATAAGGCGAAACGCTACGACAAGGGATGACATGTATTCTACGTGTGTTCGAGTGTGTTTGAGAGTGCGCGATATTCCTTTGACATGTCTTCGACACGTGTACGAGAATAAAAAGTCGGCGAGTTCTGGCGACATAAGAAGAGATAAGCAGACATCACTGCGACAAAGAACGACACTAGACGAGTTGTGGCCAGTTACCACTCTCCAGAACTCGTAGCTCAAATTCGCCAAAGTGTGACAGGGCCTAAAAGCAATTGATGTTGACATGGTACTGCAACATCTCAAACTTCTCTGTTGGGCTTCTCATATTGCATTTTTGTGGCACTGATAAGCTAAGATCCAGATTTATTACGTGACATCGCATCACAGGGATATGGTTATAGTCATTGCTTCATCGTGGCAATCATGAAAAGCTGCTCAACTAAATTGCACAACAAATTACAGAAACACGCACTGAATATGAATATTTTCTGGAGACTGTACCACGTGAAATCGTACGTCTGCATACAAGACAACTAAAGTCGACGCAGGTTGTAGAACGTTGTCGTGCGTAGACGTACTTAAGCAGCATACAGCTACCTACGTCCACGTAAGTTGGCTATCGTCGAACTGCGTGGTCCTGCGTTCTTAACGTACAACTACCTACGCCGACAAATGACTGAATTGACTTGCGTTGACGCAAGACCAGCGAAGGACCAACGTAAAATGTTTTGTGTTTGTCTTGCAGTGTCCTGCGACTGGAGCAAAGACGTCAAAAATCTCAAAAGTCCTGCGACTCGAAAGTTCTAGGACTCAGTTTGACTGCGGCTTTACTTTTTTGATGTTGAGCGCGTTATTGATCCGAGAATTAGTTCGTTAGCTTAGTTTAAAGCTTATATACCGGTGTGATTGCGATTTAAATAAAAAGTCCGACTAATTATACTTATAATTTTGGGTTCGTTTCCTAAAATATGTTATAGTTGTAAAACATGTTTGTGTTGTTAATTTTATAAAATAATAATAATGAAATAATAACGATGATGATGATGTTGTTAAATGATGGTGATTATGATGATGATGATGATGATGTTGAAAAGGTGAACAACTCGATTTTACTATAAGCCGCTCAAACGACGGCTTAAAAGAGCTAAACGACCGGCCAAATAAATATGAGTTTAGCGCCTGGTGTTGTCTCTGGGGTTTCATTATACTTATATTTATCAAACCATTATAAATTTAACATTACTTTTCCATTTCAACATTTTGGATTATTTGTAAGTTTAAACCAATAATCAGAAAATGCCACAATTTCGTTTCATACAATACAATATGGAAGATTAAATATATTTTGATTTATTAAGAGTAATTTCCGTTTGGCATTAGTTTTTGTGTGGACATTATGTATTAAAAGCTGATGCATTCGCATGCAGACCCATCTCCAGTTATATTAAATATAATAGTCTATGTGAAAAATTGCGTGAACATTCCTAGTAATCTGAACTAGATTAAACATACATTTTAAATACTGAAACAGATATTTTTTATCAGTTAAATAGCATATATACATACATGAGTTATTCGATATTGTGGTATTACTATAATTAAATATTTGACTATGTACAGTAATAATTACGAATGCTTATAAAGGTGATATTCATACGTTTGTACCTGTACAAATACCGCATACATCAGTGTATCCACTGCCACATGGACAGGTAAATGATCCGGCTGTATTAGCACAGGTTGAGTGTAGCCGACAGTTGTGGGAATTGTAAAATGCTCTGCAAGTGGCTATTACTGGTAATGTTTATAAATGTTAACAACAGTGGACAAAACCATTATTATGATACAACTATTATTGTTGAGGGTGGCAGAGGGACAACAAGTGACAGAGGGACAACAAGTGACAGAGGGACAACAAGTGACAGAGGGACAACAAGAGACAGAGGGACAACAAGTGACAGAGGGACAACAAGTGACAGAGGGACAACACATGACTGAGGGACAACAAGTGACAGAGGGACAACAAGTGACAGAGGGACAACAAGTGACAGAGGGACAACAAGTGACAGAGGGACAACAAGAGACAGCGGGACAACAAGTGACAGAGGGACAACAAGTGACAGAGGGTCAACACGTGACAGAGGGACAACAAGTGACAGAGGGACAACACGTGCATCAGAATGATGCAAGGCTGATTATTTACTATAATAAAAATTAAGTGAGGCGCGTCGTGGGAAAACCGGACTTAATGCATGTGCGTAAAGTGTCGTCCTGGATTAGCCTGTGGAGTCCGCACAAGCTAATCCGGGACGACACTTTTCGCATACAGTGTATGAATGTTTAGAAGAGACTTCATTGAAACAGTAAATAGGCTAATCCTTAACGCACATGCATTAAGTACGGTTTTCCCACGACCCGCCTCAAGTTTATTGCAATTTTCTTGCATTAAAAACCTGGATTCTGCAGCCCTTGAAATCCCTGATAATGCTTCTACAGTGATTTTTTTTTCAAACTGTTCTAACTGCATTTGCCCATTAAATGGGGAACTTCATCGTGATAAATTTCAAAATAGGGAACATTTTAAGAAGTTTGTTTTTCATGAAATGTGTGTTTTTTTTTGCTTTTTATCATGATTAATATATTCACATTTTTCAACTATTGAACTTCTTTTGTGACAATGGTGCCAATGTTTTTTATAAGGGCCAATTTGGGGCCAAAATTCGTCCCCACTCCCCTGCTTAAAAGGTTTATATTTTTCCCCTATATTTACCTTAGAATTCCCCTCATAAATGTAAGCTTTATTTTTAAAAAATAACTTGACCAAATTGGACAAAAATTTACTAAGATAGAGGATTTTTTGTAAACAGTCCCATCAATTTTTAATCAAACCAAGTGTGTGCATAATGTTAGTAATCATTTGTAGCAAAACATTAATGTTTTATAGCAAAGAAGAATATAAAAATGTAATAATGCTATTCTAAAAAAGTTAATTCACCTTTTGCCATATAATTCCCCATCTGAAGGACCCTCCACCTTTCCCCCAAAGATGAAAAAAAAAACACTGGGTGCAATTCAATCATTGTTTTTCTATTTACGCACCCACCTGTAAAATGCTGTAAATTATTTGGGGGAAGAAAATGGACAGTTTGCGGGGAAAATGGATGAGTTTTTGTTAGGGAAACTGCCTTTAAACGGCGCTAAAATTAGCGAAAAAAAATCACTGTTCTACTCCATGCCACAGGGTGCACATGTTCCCCCAAGACCAAGAGGTATTCTCAAAGAAGGAGGCTCTCACCCAGTTCATCCAGTACGTGTGCAAGATGCTACTTGCCGGCTGCGTGGAGACCAAGTTTCACCCGCTGTACGAGACCTGCGTACTGGACTTCCTAGAACTGGTTGGTATCTGTTGTGTTGTAGTGTTTTTTTACAAATGAGGCGTCTCGTGGGAAAACCGGGCTTAATGCACATGCGTAAAGTGTCGTCCCGGATCAGCCTGTGCAGTCTGTACAGGTTGATACAGGACAACACTTTCTGCTTTTATGGTATTTTCCATTTCAAGGAAGACTTTTCTAAACAAAAATCCACGGAAAGTGCCGTCCTGGATTAGCCTGTGCGGATTGCACAGGCTAATCCGGGATGACACTTTACGCACGTGCATTAAGCCCGGTTTTTACAAGACACGCCTCAAATGTACAAACTCCTAGATTGAAAACAATCGAGTCAGTACCTAAACACAAGCGTGCTGTTTCTAGGGGGTTTGTTCTACTACTGATAAGCAGGTGGCTAATACCGGGTAAAGGTCAGTCACGCATGCACAATGAGATAGCCATAAATATACTACAGTATCTACAGCAGTCATTGAAATTCACTGTTTGGCCAAGCAAGCCCAATTTCTTGTTTTATAACTTGGGAGCAAGAAAATGTTACAAGCCTGTCTATATAAAACTAAAAATCCTGAGGAAGTCCTGGGGTCGTATTCCAGAAACATCTTAAGTAAAATCTTATCCTTAGCCATAAAATCATCGTTTTTCTTAATCATTTTATTCCATGTATTCATGAAATTCTGCTAAATGTTCACTAATTATCAACTTATTACTAACTACTATTTACTTAACTGTAATTGGATGTATTAATTTATATGTAATTTGAAAAATATTAACTTACAAAAAAATGGAACTTAAGTGAAAATATTTGAGGCGCGTCGTTGGAAAACCGGGCTTAATGCATGTGCGTAAAGTGTCGTCCCGGATTAGCCTGTGCAGTCCGCACAGGCTAATCTGGGACGGCACTTTCAGCCTACAGTGTATTTATGTTTAGAAGAGACTTCCTTGAAACAGAAAATACCATAAAAGCAGAAAGTGCCGTCCTAGATTAACCTGTGCGGACTGCACAGGCTAATCCGGGACGACACTTTACGCAATGCATTAAGACCGGTTTCTCACGACGCGCCACATTTTAAGATAAACTTATGATGTTTCAGGATTAAGGCCACTTTTCAAGATTTTCCAGTGCAGGGCTTACAAGCTTGTGCTAATTCCATCACCGCCAGTGATATTTTTTCCTGCTTTGACAGAGTCCCACACAAGGACTAATTTCCAATCATCAACATGGTGAATTTTTCCCGATTGCAATAAAAACAATCCCAATTCTGTAGTGACGGAATCCTGAAACATAGGACATGTGAATTTTAATTAATTGTAAATCATGTCATGTCTTGTATATTTATTGAAAAAAAAATAAAAAAATATTGAGTTCAACCAATGTGCAACTAGTTTAAATAATTTATCAAATTTGCTTCATTTTTCCCTCCAAAGTATCGAGATTTCACGACGAAAACATTTCATATCTGAAAGGTACCAGACCCACTCGAAAGCTGTGAAAAATATCGCTGTACTATATTCCACTAACAGAGCCCTCTATCTGCCAGTTTTGCCGAAGAAACATGGCTGCTTCCCATACAATTTTAATTTTCGTTCTCGTATGTGAACATTGCCCCAGTTATTAACGAAACATTGACAACAAAACCTGTTTTCATATCTAATCTGTAAAGGAGCTTGCCTTTAATCTTGGCAATAAACAAAAACAGTTAAGTCTGTTTCTATATTTGAGGGGCGTCGTGGTAAAACCGGTCTTAATGCATGTGCGTAAAGTGTCGTCCCGGATTAGCCTGTGCAGTCCGCACAGGCTAATCCCGGACGGCACTTTCCACTTTTATGGTATTTTCTGTTTCAATGAAGTGTCTTCTAACCATAAATCCACTTTAGGTGGAAAGTGTCGGACTGCTCAGGCTAATCCGGGATGACACTTTACGCACATGCATTAAGTCCGGTTTTCCCACGACGCGCCACATTAAAATTGTGTTCTTATTTTCTGAAGCACAGTTTCATAATTGGACATTTAGCTTGCAAGTAGGTACTTGATCAGAATATGTACTGGACCGCTTATAGTTTTACTGGCTTTGTCTGCGGTCTGACAGACTTTCATGGCAACGGCTAATTAAGAAATAAATTTCAAATCATCGTTGTTTATTTGCCAATAAACAACGATTTGGAGTTCTGATGCGTAGGAATTAAACCACGAGGGCGTTAGCCCGAGTTGTTTAATGGTCACACATCAGAACGACAGAGAGTTGTTTATTTGCAGATAAACAGAGATAATGCAAACATAATTTCGATTCTAACATCATTTGACATATATTTTTGCAATTGTAATTAGAACTACTTGTTACCATGCTCCGCTCAGAATCGGAACTTCTTTTTGAGTTGTTTATGTGTAGTTTTACAACGATAATTTTGTTCTTTGTCTTCGCAGGTATCATGTTTGAATCATTAATGACATATATAATTTTACCCTGCTTGTTATGGACAAAAAGATGATCAGCCATTACTTGTGTTTCCTGTGAATTTCCAGCTGAGTAGTCTACAACTGAAGTTTGGTCTCCCGTTTGTTATTTTTGCCGAGCCGAGGCTGTTCGAGAGGTTACTGATCAGTCGAAATCCGAACACAGTCGCCAAGCTGTGTGAAGTCATACGCAGGTGGGATTAGAAACCGCCATAAAAACGTTCATTCAACTTACTGGATCTTTCTGGATACGGTATTTTCTTATACTCAGCAATATTATGGGTATTCACTGATGTTTGCTTTTCTGTACAGAGATTCACAAATTTATAGGTAGCTTTAAAAGTATAACATTTTAAAATGTTTACCAATGATAAGTAAATATATTTATAGAAACTTAAGATGTATTTGGAATACAACCTGTAGTCATACAGCTGTTGAGAAAAAACGTCAAAACATAACATATTGATAGACAGAAAAACAAATTACTGTTTGGATGTTATACATTGTGACAGTGAGTTTCTGGCATATAGTTCTGTATAAAATTATAATGCCATAATTCATAGGGCTTTTTTTAGCTGATTTACCGTTATTGGGTTATATTCCCCATGGCAAAAAGTATCTTTTTCACATATCCAGTCCCAAATGTCCCAATTGATGGTTTGACTTTCAGATGTTTGGAACTACATGTAGGAGGTGTTCAGTGTAGAAATAAAGACTGTTGAAGTTGATATAACCATTTTACTTAATTGTTTTTGTTCAGAACATTCTATTTTATGTAGTTTTTTCAATAAATTCTTCAATTTTTTTTTAACAAACCATTATTCTTTTCCCCAATTTTAGGTGAATTGATGCTTAAAAATTCCCAATTATACAGGTATATGTCATATTTCCAAAATGATGAAAAAAAACAATGTCTCAAAATGATAAATATCGTAAGATCATGACTGTGTGCACGGTCTTTGGTTGTTTCAGATACAAGGAGAGTTTTGGTTCCATAAAAAGCAAGAAGCTGATGACGTCCGATGACCAGACGATGATTCGCCGGTGTAATAAGATCATTTGCGACGTTTGCAACTGCATTTGGCGCTCGAAAGCCTTTAGGACTAACGGTTAGTGTTAGTTGAAAATCTTGCACTTTCTAAGCACAGGGAATAATACACTGACTACTTGTATTGTGTGGTGCATTTTTTTGTTCAGTGGTTCAATATGTCCTTTTCTGTGAAATTGTGAAAATTACGTCCTAAAACCCTAAAATGTGAAAATATGTGGTATCATTAAAAAAGGAAAATATAAACTAGGATCAAAATTCAGAAAATATCTTGTGATTTTCTTGTATAAAGAACAAACTTAAAATACAAACACACGATAAATGAGATTTAAGCACTTATGCAACCATTTATATATAGTTAAACATTTGAAAGTTTAGAAATTTTTATCCACTTTTCCATTTGTGAACCTAGTCCAAAAAATTGTGAAAAAATATACTTTTTGGCTTTGTTAATGGTAGTGATTATCGGCATGAAAATAAGGCCAAAATGTCACGCCTTATTAATGGTTTCATTTAATCTTTAATAACCTCTACCTAGGGCTGAATTGCGCAATTCACACCTAACCACCGCTAGAACGAAGTGAATTTGGTTAAATTTGGATATATTCAGATGAAAAAGATTAATCTCTAAAAATCGGGTGAAATCGCATTATTTATAGGGATTCTTAAGGGGTTAACCCCGGAACAAAATCCCTAAACCTACTGTACATACCAACACAAATATTCCCTGTTCCACTGAAGCCAGGGTTGCATCCGCATTCGAAACCTCCAGCCGTGTTTGTACATGTTTGAATGCAGGTGAGCGTACCTTCTAAACACTCGTTAATATTTGCAAATGAATCATAGTTTATGGCCGTTTTCAGAACTATGTTATATAGTCGTATATTCATTGCGTCAAGTATCCAAGACATTACAACGACATTCGAAACATTACAAAAGGCTAATAAGAACACGGTACCTGTACACACGCCAGCTGTAAATGTGTAACCAGATTTACAGACACATGTATATGACCCATCCACGTTCTTGCATGTCTTCAAAGCATCGCTGCAAATGTTGGCATTAGCTGTACATTCATCGACGTCAGTTGTGCAATTGTCACCCGTCCATCCCGTTCTACACGTGCATGTTCCAGCAGTGTTTGAGCAATTTAGTGTGTTGGTAGTGTTACACACGCAATTGCTTGCGCAGCTGGTTCCATACTTCCAGGAAGGACAAACTAAAAACAGCAAAAAATATATGTGTAAATTTTTACGACCTTCTGAAGGCACATATCAAAGTCGGTATACGTTTTAAAGTCACCAACGCAACGCAATAGGGGTGCTGTGTTTTTGGTTTTATCATAATGTTTTGTTTGATATATAAACTCCAACGTTCAGCACAGCTGCTTTGAAAACATCATATATCATAAAATCAATGTTAATAGAAGTTTCTGGTTTTGTATACTTTTTAAACGAAAAATCCATCCCAGGAATATGGTCGACGTATTTAAAACTGACTCTACTTTAAGAGAAAAACGGGGCGTGAGAATGTTAAATTCAGCAGTTCTATATTGTTAATCTGCAAACATTACACACATTTAATCAGAAAATTATCCGATATCGTACAGTTGTTATTCTTGTCCAGATGTTGCAGGGTTTGCTCATAGTTTATAGTAAAATCTAATCCATTATGCCAGATATAACCATATGAATTGCTATTTACACAATTGGACGATTGTTCAGCTAAACCCTAAATTACAACGTTTAAACGGATCATATAAACCTCGGTTTATCCAATAAATAAGCCGTCTCAAAGTGAGTTGATCACGTTCTTGATGTTGAGCGATTAATTTACCCGAGGAATAGTCCGTTTGCTTAGCTTAAAGCTTATATACCGTTGTGATTGCGATTTAAATATGTATTCCGTCTAATTCTAAATATAATTATGGGTTCTTTTCCAAAAATATGGTATAGTTGTGTAACATCTTTGTGTTGATAATTTTATAAAATAATATTAATGAAATAATAACAATGATGATGATGATGATGATGATGATGATGCTGATGATGATGATGATGCTTATGATAATGATACTGATGAAGATGGTGATGATGAGGTGTAAACAGTGAACAACTCGATTTCGCTCTAAGCCACTTAAACGACTGCTTAAAAGAGCTGAACAACCGGCCGATTGTTTACAAGCATTGTATTGTATTGGCCATTGGTCACTTGCCTTAAATAAATGAGTAGAGGATGTTAATAAGGCTTTCTCGCCGGCGATGTCTCCGGGGTTTCATTTTTCTTATATTTATCAAACAATTATAAATTTTACAATGACAATTTTTATTTCAACATTTTGCAGTATTTGTCAGTTCAAACCAATATTCGGAAAATGTCAAAAATTCGTTTCATACAATTCAATATGGAAGATAAAATATACATATAATTAGTGTCATTTCCGTATTGCATTTGTTTTTATGTGGTCATTATGTATTATAGGCTGATGCATTTGCATGCAGTCCCATCTCCAAAATAAATATGCATTCATTTAGTGCATCAAAAAATGTCCACGTGTTTATTCAGTTATATTTAATAATATAGTCTATGTGAAAAATTGTGTCAACATTATTAGTAAACTAAACTAGATAAAAAATACATTTTAAATACTGAAACAGATATTTTCTATCAGATAAATAGCAATATTTATATAGATGAGTTATTCGATATTGTGGTATTACTATAATTAAATAGATTAATAAGTACCGTAATAAATACGAATGCTAATATGGATGCTATTCACACGTTTGTACCTGTACAAATACCGCCTACATCAGTGTATCCACTATCACATGGACAGGTAAATGATCCGGCTGTATTGACACAGGTTGAATGTTGCCGACAGTTGTTGGTTCCTGCTGTACATTCGTTCACATCCACGTTACACGTGGTTCCGTTCCACCCTGTCTTGCATTTGCAACCGCTGATCTTGTCGCAGGTGTCCGTGTTGGCCGTAACGCATCCACAGGCCATGTCACACTGAACATCCCTTTTGCCATCCTCTCAAGCAAGTTTAGAACGGATATAAGAATTACTTTAATATTGAATACATTGATAAACTACGCGATTATTTACTAAAAACATGGATAATCGTAAATTTGTCAAAACGTGTATTCGTGTACCTGTTTTGCATATGCACACCGCGTCTTAGTCAACCAATTAAGGCTACACCAGTGAAATATTAAGAAAAAACACGTTTTATGATTGTAATACTTCATACCAACACAATTATTCCCTGTTCCACTGAAGCCAGGGCTGCATCCGCATTCGAAAGCTCCAGCCGTGTTTGTACATGTTTGAGTGCAGTTGTGCGTACCTTCTAAACACTCGTTAATATCTGCAAATGAATCATAGATAATGGACGTTTCTAGAACTATGCCATACGTATATTCCAATTAATTGCAAGAAGTTTCGAAGACTTTAAAAACGACATTCGAGAGAGATTTAACTGTTGATAAGCAAAAGTCCCCGTAAATAAAACAGATAGTATCACATAAGCCTCATCACATACTTGGTAATGAAATTAATACAATGACCACAAAGCAATTGTTTCTTCCCAAAGATTGTTTTAAAGATATGTCTGCTTTACGGTAACGCGACAAACTGATTTGATATTTTCTTTTGTACTCTGATATGGTTTTACTCTTTGACCAGTAAACGTGTTTGCAAAATGATGCTTGTTGTACGAATTTTACGCATGTACTGTTTGTATCAGGAAAACAAATCCACAGACTTTAAGCATGCTTTTACGTCCCCATAACGGGATACGGTTTCTTTATGATGTATTTCAGTATAAAACAACTTTATCCATTTCATGAATGAAGGACCAAAGTTAAAAAATAATAAAGTGTTATTAATAAAACCAAAAGATAATGTGTCGAAGGCCTTTTCAAAATCTATCTTCATTAAGAGTCCCGGAATATTATATTTTTCAGTATGATTCATTATGTCATAGATAAGACGTATATTTTCACCAATAAACCTCCCTTTAACAAATCCTGTTTGGTCTTTATTCACTAATATATCTAAAACCGATTTAAGACGATGAGCAATTGAACCTGAAGCTAATTTGTATATAGTATTCAAAAGAGTTATAGGTGGCCAGTTATTTAGAAACTGTTTTGGTTTATCCTGTTTTGGAATGCAAGTAATAATACCTTGTTTTTCTGTCACTGATAGTTCACCATTAGTAAATGCAACATTTAAGGACCTAACTACAAAATGGCCAATTTTATTCCAAAAAACTTTAAAGAAATTTACAGAAACGTGTATATGGCCCATCCACGTTCTTGCATGTCTTCAAAGGGTCCCTGCAAATGTTGGCGTTAGCTGTACATTCATCGACGTCAGTTGTGCAATTGTCATCCGTCCATGCCGTTCTACACGTGCATGTTCCAGCAGTGTTTGGGCAACTTAGTGAGTTGGTAGTGTTACACAGGCAATTTCTTGCGCAGCTGGTACCATACTTCCAGGAAGGACAAACTAAAAACAGCAAAAATATATATGTGTAAGTATTTGCTACATTCTGAAGGCGCATATCAAAGTCGGTTTATGTTTGAGAGTCACCAACGCAACGCAATAGTTGTGCTGTGTTTGTTGTTTTATCATAATAATTTGTTTCACAAGTACAAAGATGATAATGATGATGATGACGATGATAATGTTGTGGGAAAGGTGAACAATTCGATTTCACTATAGGCCGCTTAAACGACGGCTTCAAAGAGCTAACAACCGGCCAAATTAATATGGGTTTCTCGCCTGGTGTTGCATCTGGGGTTTCATTATACTTATCTATATTTATCAAACCATTATACATTTTACCATTACTTTTCCGTTTCAACATTTTAGATTATTTGTAAGTTTAAACTAATACTCAGAAAATGTCACAAATTTGTTTCATACAATACAATATGGAAGATTATATATATTTTGATTAGTGTCATTTCCGTTTTGCATTAGCTTTTGTGTGGACATTATGTTTTAAAAGCTGATGCATTCGCATACAGTTCCATCTCCAAATTAATCTGAATAAGTATAATGCATCACAATATTTCAACTTGTTTATACAGTTATATTAAATATAATATGCTATGTGAAAAATTGCGTGAACATTGTTAGTAAACTGAACTAGATCAAAAATACATTTTAAATACTGAAACATATATTTTTGAGATATTTTTTATCAGATAAATAGCAATATTCACATACATGAGTTATTCATACGTTTGTACCTCTACAAATACCGCCTACATCAGTGTATCCACTGTCACATGGACAGGTAAATGATCCGGGTGTATTAGCACAGGTTGTGTGTAGCCGACCGTTGTGGGTTCCTGCTGCGCATTCGGTGATATCCATGCTACACGTGGTTCCCACCCATCCTGTTTTGCATTTGCAACCGCTGATCTTGTCGCAGGTTTCTGTGTTGGCCGTAACGCATCCACAGGTCATGTTACACAGGACACCCCATTTGCAATCGTCACAAGCTGGTTAAGAAGGGATATTAAAATTATTTCAATATTCAGTGCATTGCTAAAACTGAGCGATAATTAATTCACAACATGGCCAACCGTAAATTTATCAAAACGTGTATTCGATTTATATAAAAACAATGTTTAATGATTATTTTAACTTTCACAAATCAAAAGCTAACGGGCACAGCACATGTTTTGCATATGCACTCAGCGTCGTTGTCGACCATTAAAGACCACACCAATGAAATATTTAAAAAATCGTTGTTGTTTTGTTTATTGTATAACATAATAATACATACCAACAAAATTATTCCCTGTTCCATTGAAGCCAGGGTTGCATGCGCATTCGAAACCTCCAGCCGTATTGGTACATGTTTGAATGCAAGTGAGCGTACCTTCTAAACACTCGTTAATATCTTCAAATGAATCATAGTTTATGGACGTTTTCAGAACTATGCTATATTCTTGTATATTCAAATTCATTGCGTCAAGTATTCAAGACATTACAACGACATTCAAAACATTGCAATAGGCTTTTAAGAACACCGTACCTGTACAAACGCCAGCTGTCAATGCATAACCAGATTTACAGACACATGTTTATGTCCCATCCACGTTCTTGCATTTCTTCAAAGGTCGCCGCAAATGTTGGCATTAACTGTACATTCATCGACGTCAGTTGTGCAATTGTCACCCGTCCATCCCGTTTTACACGTGTATGTTTCAGCAGTTTTTGAGCAACTAAATGAGTTGGTAGTGTTACACAGGCAATTCCTTAATCGAAAGATCCATTCCGGGAAACGGGCGGCTTATTTAAAGCCGACTCTACTTTAAGGGAAAAACGGGGCGTGACAATGTTAAATTCAGCAGTTTTATATTTTTGTCCTCAAAACATTACACATATTTAATAAGAAAATTATCCGATATCGTACAGTTATCATTCTTTTCCAGATGCTGCAGGGTTTGATCATAGTTTATATTTAAATCTAAATCATTATGCAAGATGTAAACAAATGAATTGATATGTATACAATTGGCCGATTGTTCTGCTCAACCCTGGATTTCAACATTTAAGACGGTTTATCCAATAAATAAGCCATCTCAAATTGAGATGTTGAGCACTTAATTTACCCGACGAACAGTCCGTTTGCTTAGCTTACAGCTAATATACCGGTATGATTGCGATTTATATATGTATTTCGTCTAATTCTAAGTATAATTTTGGTTTATTTTCCAAAAACATGTTATATTTATGTAACATCTTTGTGTTGATAATTTTATAAAATAATATCAATGAAATAACAACGATGATGATGATGATGATGATGATGATGATGATGATGTTGATGTTGATGTTGATGATGATGATGATGATGATGATGATGATGATGATGATGATGATGATGATGATGATGATGATGATGATGATGATGATGATGATGATGATGATGCAGATGGTGATGATGAGGTGTAAACAGTGAACAACAAGATTTCACTCTAAGCCACTTACACGTCTGCTTAAAAGAGCTGAACAACCGACCAAATGTTTACAAGCATTGTATTGTATTGGCGATTGGTCATTTGCCTTAAATAAATGACTAGCGGATGTTAATAAGGCTTTCTCGCCTGGCGATGTCTCGGAAGTTTCATTATTTTTATATTTATCAAACAATTACAAATTGTACCATTACATTTTTATTTAAACATTTTCGAGTATTTGTTAGTTTAAATCAATACTCAGAAAATGTCACTAATTCGTTTCATACAATTCGATATGGAAGATAAAATATACATATAATTAGTGTCATTTCCGTATTGCATTAGTTTTTATGTGGTCATTATGTATTATAGGCTGATGCATTTGCATGCAGTCCCATCTCCAAAATTAATATGCATACATCTAGTGCATCAAAAAATGTCCACGTGTTTATACAGTTATAATAAATATTATAGTCCATATGAAAAATTGTGTCAACATTCTTAGTAAACTAAACTTGATAAAAAAATACATTTTAAATACTGAAACAGATATATTTTATCAGATAAATTTCAACATATACATAGATGAGTTATTCGATATTGTGGTATTACTATAATTAAATAGATTAATAAGTACCGTAATAAATATGGATGCTATTCAAACGTTTGTACCTTTACAAATACCGCCTACATCAGTGTATCCACTATCACATGGACAGGTAAATGACCCGGCTGTATTGGCACAGGTTGAATGGTGCCGACAGTTGCGGGTTCCTACTGCACAATCGTCGATATCCACTTTACACGTGGTTCCGTTCCATTCTGTCTCGCATTTGCAACCGCTGATCTTGTCGCAGGTGTCTGTGTCATGTTACACACGACACCCCATTTGCCATCCTCGCAAGCTGGTTTAGAATGGATATAAGAATTACGTTAATATTGAATACATTGATAAAACTACGCGATTTTTATATAAAACCGTACATGTATCAAAACGCGTATTCGAGTTATATAAATCCAATGTATGATTATTATTTAAACTTTCACAAATCAAAAGTTAAAGGGGTCTGTACATGTTTTGCATATGTCTTTGTCAACCAGTTAGGGCTAAACCAGTGCAATATTCAGAAAAAACACGTTTATGTTTGCATAACATAATACTTCATACCAACACAATTGTTCCCTGTTCCACTGAAGCCAGGGTTGCATCCGCATTCGAAAGCTCCAGCCGTGTTTGTACATGTTTGAATGCAGGTGTGCGTACCTTCTAAACACAAAGAAGGACAAACTAAAAACAACAACAATACTTATGTGTAAGTATTTACGACCTTCTGAAGGCGCATATTAAAGTCGGTTTATGTTGGAAAGTCAATAACGCAACGCAATAGCTGTGCTGTGTTTTCGGTTTTATCATATTGTTTTGTTTAACAAGTACAACGATTACGCTGTCAGGTTTGCATAAATTACAGTTAGCGGGACGTGTATCAAGTACGGCAATATGTAACTTTACATATAAAATATACGTATGACATGGCATTTAAATATTATAAACACAGGCGTTCAACACAGCTGCTTTGAACATTCTCATAAAGCATAAAATTACTGTTCATAATTGTTTCTGGTATTGTATACTTTTTAATCGAATGATCCATTCGAGGTACATTGTATATGGACGACTCATTTAAAATGACCCTAGTTTAAGAAACATACGTGGCGTGAGAATGAACGATTCAGCTGTGCTAGATTTATTGTCCACAAAACATTACACAAATTTAATCAGAAAATTATCGGATATTGTACAATTATTATTCATTTACAGATGCTGCTGGGTTTGTTCATAGTTTATAGTTAGATCCAGTCCATTATGACAGATATAAACATATGAATTGATATGTACACAATTGGCCGGTTGTTCAGCTAAGCCCTGTAGTAAAACGCTTGAGGCGGATCATTTAAACCGCGGTTTATGCAATACAGAAGGCGTCTCAAATTGAGCTCCTTACCTTTTCAATGTTGAGCGCTTAATTGATCCGAGGATCAGTCCGTTTGCTTAGTTTAAAGCTTATTGACCGGTGTGATTGCGATTTAAATATGCATTCCGTCTAATATTATGTATACTATTGGGGAGGTTACTTTAAATATGTTATAACTGTGTAACATTTTGGTAATGATAATTTTATAAAATAATAATAATGAAAAAATGACGATGATGATGATGTTGTTGTTTTTGTTTATGTTGATGATGATGATGTGGGAAAGCTCAACAACTCGTTTTCACTATAAGCCGCTTAAACTAAGGCTTAAAAGAGCTAAACAACCGGCCAAATGTTTACAAGCATTGTTCATAATTAAATAAAATTATTCGAATATACGAAAATGTCATGTTTAGCATTTCAAATTCAGTGTTAAAACTATATGGTCGGGATCTGTTGTCTGCGGTTTATTATATTATAGCCAACAGTTGACTTGAAAAACGCATTCTAAGATAGTCAACGATTTTTCGTAACACATACGTACATACATACGTGCATACATACATTCATACGCTCGCGCACGCACGCACGCACATGCACACACGAACACACGCACACACGCACACACGTACACACGCACACAAACACACACACACACACACACACACGCACAAACACATCTAAACAAATTATGTCAAAAGTAAAAATTTATTAAAGTGTTAAAGAATTGTTATTTCGGGAAATGTGTATGAACTTCAAATACTTTTTTGTTCATTTAGGTTTGATTACCGTTTGTAGCTAGAGCTACAACGATTCAGTAACAGCTCGATTCAATTCAATTTCGATTTGAAATATCATTTAGTTGATTCTTTTTTCCTTTATATAGACTTGTTTTTGCGTATTTATGAATCGTGAATTGCACTATATGAAAGATTTATATTTATTCCTATTATCGACCTTGTTTGGGTTATGTGAACCCGATATCTTAAATAAGACGGTAGAAATGGTGATCATGTTAAAGATAACTAATTTAGTATAACAGCAAACATGATCCCATGATCAATTTACATGATGCAAAACACATTTTTTAAGTAATTATTTTATGACGATTCATCTATAAATATATAAAAGATAATCGATTTGAAATTGGCTAGTTTAGTATCGACAATTGATTCGGGCCATTTGCAATGAATCAACAGAATCGTTGCAGCTCTATCTATATCAATTTCAACGAATTATATTTCTGATCGATTTATAAATGAGGAATATGTTTCGATCCAATGTATGATTTTCTGGCAACTTTAGTTCGCACAGGCGCATATAAACTATACAGAACAATATTTTATGGCGACCTATTTTCGTCGGTAAGTCTTTCCTAATGGTACTGTTACTCACTACATACTGGTATCATACGTTACTTATTTTAGGTTTCAAATTAAATCTCACTGTTCAGACTGAATAAGTTAAATGGAAAGCGCTGCACAACATTTGAATAACGGCCAATTTATGACGAATTCATTTTGTAAATATACGTTTATATGTTTAAAGAATGTGTTATGTTACCTGCTGTTAAACAAACCAA
Source organism: Congeria kusceri (assembly GCA_027627225.1). Lineage (NCBI taxonomy): Eukaryota > Metazoa > Mollusca > Bivalvia > Myida > Dreissenidae > Congeria > Congeria kusceri. The sequence goes on from CM051029.1 coordinate 29,184,593, forward strand.
TTTTGTATCGGTATTGGCTGTCTTGGAGCAGCTGTAATTTTCCGGACTACGCTTCGTTGAATGTTGTTATGGTGACGGTTACAGAAGAAAGGTCACCATTTGAAGACATACTATAAACACCTATGCTTGTTGCTTCAACTGAACACACAATCGTATTTATCCCAACACACTGTCCAATGAGAGTTTGGTCTTGTTGCATGTGATAAATTTCTGCTCCTGGTTATCCCATGAGAAATCTAAAGTTAGTTGAACATTTTGCTCTCAGATTCTAGCACTTAGCGGAATACATGCAGCTGAAACATGCAATAAATACAGTACATAGGTAAAATATTATATCTACTATTGGTACTACTACTACTACTACTACAACTACTACTACAACTACAACCACTACTACTACTACTACTACTACTACTACTACTACTACTACTACTACTACTACTACTACTACTACTACTACTACTACTACTACTACGACGACGACGACGACGACGACGACGACGACGACTACCACAACTACTACTACCACAAATACTACTTCTACTTCTACTACTACTACTAGTACTATCACTACTACAAGTACTATTTCTACTTCTATTACTACAGCTACTACTACTGCTACTTTTACTACTACTCCTACCACTACTACTATATGATAATAATAATAATAATTATAAGGTTAGTACTAACAATCGCTTTAAACAAACACATCATTATTACTGTATTTGATTAAACTTTATCAAAATGACTTTACGTATAAACTACAAAAATATAGTGTAATATATAAATATTGCATTATTTTAGGGCGAGAGTGCATTTTTGTCAACCCTAGGAAATACTGTTTTCGAGGGTTGACAAAATGCAGTTTCACCCTGAGGCTGAAAAAATTCAATATTTATTTTATTATACCGAAATAAGTCTTCTTAATAAATAATGCGCTTTTGTAACACGGAGTTATTGATTCACCGTTTCATAAGCGCCTTTTAACTCTGATCAGCCTGTTCCTCGCTAAGACGTTATAGCGGGTGATAATTGCAGTGTAATATTGAAAATTATTGAATGATTGGTTTGTATATGAACAAAGAATATAACAAAAGGGTGAGGTATAATAATACCTGATATGTAAACCAAATGCACAAATACCAATAAAAAAAATATGCTGTAAGTCCTTCTTTTTTTTTCCACTATTTCATGTACAAGAATGCTGTTGCACTGTGCTACACGAAATCAAACTGATTCAAACAAGAAACATTTTTGCGTTTGCAATAATTTCAAAAAGTTTCATTGTGCTCAGGACATTTTCAGTAGGAATCCCGAATGAATGTTCGATAAACATAGATAATGACTATGCATATCGATAATCAATCGGTTAAATTGTTAAAGGTGCAGTTTCAAAGACTTTTTGCTGTAAGAAATAATTTTCTAAAACTTACTTTTCCTATCATGCATTTATTTTTCATATTGTAAGGTTTAAAAAGCACATCGCGTGTGCAAAGTTAAACTTTGCACATATATATGTTATTTTTCTAAGCAAATGTGCTACCTGGTAGAAATACCCTGGTATTATTTTTACACAAAACGGCTTAATAATTATAAAAACAATTTGATTTACAACCAAACCAGCGTTACAGACAAAAGGTTTTGAACGATTCTACACATTTTTTTTCAATTTCATTTTTAGTGAAAGGATTTTTCCAACCCCAAACTGTGAGACTGTCCCTTTAAGTTGGCAGTAATGACTCTAATTGGCACGAATAACGTAGTTCCTAAATATACTTCATTAAAAACAAGTCCAATCATGCGTTATTTTATTTAATCTACAACAGCCGAGGACATTCAAAGATATTCAAGTTTATGTCTGTGTGTCTAATTTCAAGAGTCATGAAGTTCAACACTGAATTTACAACATAAATAAATCTAAATTACTGGTAATCCGCTCACTTGATAACATTATTTACACACATAATAATGTCTGCCTGTGATATATATGTCATGTTGCTTTAAATATGTCGTGGGATTGCAAGTGGACACTTACGAAATGTATAAAATACTACATGTACTGATTCCTATGGTTGTAGTTTTAATTTTGGTAAATTATAGATTTGGGCGTAAGCCGATATGATGATGTTTTTTTTTATTTCTTTTTCTTGTCCTTATTGTGTTATTCTGGTTGGGTTTTTGCTGCAAACAATTTAAACAGACTAGAATATAAAAATACAATTATGCATATTTGCTTTTCAAACATGATTACATTTCCAGAAAAGTTTGTAAATAAAACGAGTGGCAACTATTTTACATCTTGAGAAACTGATTTTATGACACAGAATCACTTTTTTCAGACATATACTACAGAAAGGCAATATTATAGATTATGTAAATATGTGTGAATAGATTTGTTTGCTATATTAACTTTTCCTCACGCGTTTTTGAAAGTTATTATGGTGGTACATTCGATTTATCTATATCAATTTTATAGGACGATAAGATGTAGAAACTAAATAGCAATAGTTTTGTTTTGGATACATTTGTATAGAAACGTTTATCGAAGCTATTAATATAGAATGTATTGTGTAATAACTGCTTAATAACAACATGGATAATGTTATAATCATAAAATCGGGTTGATAAAGAACGTCAATGAAGTTCTAGCAAGTTTGCATGCAGCTGAGAAAAAGAAACCGTTAAGCAAGTTTGAAGTGTATTCTTTGTTTGAGTCAAAGATCAGCATTATTTGGTTACGTCAATGAAAGGAGTAATCAGCAAAACAATTTGTTACTCAAAATAAAAAGGAAATAAATTATAACAATATTCTATAATTACATAGATAATAAAACAGGGAAGGTCTACCCTGAGGATGGAAATAAATTGTGTTACCTATTTTACTTGAAACCGCACAGTGTATACAACTGTAAATGATTTTCAAATAATCATGTTTGATTTATACGTTATTCGAACGGCCGAATCCCCGGTAATAAGCAGTTTACATGACGGAAATTAATTTGGAATATTTTACAGCACTAATATTTTACATCGACGAAAGCATGGAAAGATAGTAAACTGTCAAGGTGTTCACGTCGATACTTTAATCGTAAGTTGACAGGATTATGTCGGCAAATTCCCGGCTATGAACATGTATATAAAGGCGGACATTTATTTCGAGTAGTCCAGTGAACTATTTATTTGAAATAATGGATACCTGTGTTTTACCTCTGATTTTTGCGCTATGTATGTCGAAAGGCAAATACACACTGTTAGTTTATTCATTCAGTTTAAACATATTTGCTGTTTCAAACTATTATATGTATGTACAATTTGAAAACGTACATCTAAGAACGAAACACATACTATTATATAGTACTTTTCCTAAGCATATATTCAGTTGCATGTTCTAATACGAACTTTTTTTTTTTTTAATTTAACTACATTCGACTCCCGATGGCTCGAACTCGATTGTCTCCAATTTCTCGTTGGCTCGAACTTTTTTCGCGGGACCGATTTGACATTTATATATATTCATATAAACATCTGTCGTTTGGCTCGAATTCGCGCAGGTCGAATTTTCTGATGGCTCGAATTGTTTGTCACGGTCCCAGTCATGGTTTTAACACTTTAATTTGTTTGTTTGGCTCGAACTCGCTTAGGGTCGCATCAATTCGCTTATTGATTAGATGCGCCTGATTACTGTCAGTCGATTTCACAGCTGTTGCAAACTTGTCATCGATACATGCTCAATGGTTTAGTAAAATATGACAATGATATTTTGTATAAAAGCTAGTGTTTTGGGGAGAATCAGCATTCTCATATTTGTGTGCAGAAAAATGCAAATTTAGCAAAAACGGCAGAAACTTCTGCATCACCAATTGCTGGGCAATCTACAGAAGGCCCCGGTATCAAACCCGGGTGGATATCTAGATCAGCAACACCCAAGGGTTCAGCCGTAGGAAGTAACGGGACCAAACGAAAATCAAATGTGAAAAGTTACACTGAAAAAAAGAAGTAATTATGGCTTACGTCTTATTGCTACTGTACATTTAGAATTTGTTTGATTGATGTTTGTATTAAAATTTGTATTAAAATAGTATTAATACATATGTAAATAAATATTGAGTATTTGTTACTTCTTATGTATTTAATAGAGCGGGGTTGAGGCTATACTGAATATTATTCATTTGGAAATTTGAATCTGAAGCAGACGAATTTTCGTATGAGGTAGTAAACAAACTCGGACTTCTTTTGGCTCGAAGTTTCGATGGCTCGAAGTTTTTTCGGCGGTACCAACGACTTCGAGCCATCGGGAGTTGACTCAAGTTACATAAACAGATGCTGCGTGTGAGGTAAACACATTGACGTTCTGATAATAGAGTTTACGAACATAAAAGACAAAAGTTAGTATAACAATGTAAAAGATCAACACATGGAAAACTAAAGAAACAAGGACGGAAGATTTATAAATGAAGCTCTGAAGCAAAGATATGGCGTGTCGTGTGAAAACCGGGCTTAATGCATGTGCGTTAAGTGTCGTCCCGGTTCATCCTGTGCAGGACGTCACTTTCCGACTACAGAAGATTTATGTTTAGAAAAGACTTTATTGAAGCAGAAAACACCATAAAAGCGGAAAGTGTCGTCCTGGATCAGCCTGTGCGGACTGCACTGGCTGATCCGGGACTACATTGTACGCACATGCATTAAGCCCGGTTCATATATTCATAATCGTTTGCTATTGATAGTACATTTGCGAACTCTATCACGTAGTTTGGAAACAAATTAGTATTTTGTATCGTTGTATATACTATTGTTCTGAATCTTCTGTCATATATTGACATAATAAAGTAATATTTTGTATTAGTCATTGAATGAATGTACTGTTATTTGAGTTAGCTTTTGTAGTATAGACTTGATACTTACTATAAATACAAATATATCGAATGCAACCATTGTCAAATTAGCGTTATATACAGTCAATGGAATGAGTGTGTATCCAGAATGTAATACAAACTATTCAAATAGTTATGAAAAAAAAAACTTTGTGATATTTGTGTATAAGTACCTATTAAATCAAATACATTTACGCATTGATTATACATTCTATATATGTGTGCGTTTTTAGAAAGTTAAATATGTAATATGATAAGTATATCTGTAATATTGGAACAAGCATTACAGGTAAAATGTAGGTACTCAGTGATACCATTGGTTAAATGTTATATAAATACACATTTCAACATAACATTTTATACAATTTGTACAATTTATGAAGAGTGTAAATGTGTAATATTATAATTAAAATCTTGGGGAATAGAGTATTAGAACATTCGTATATTCACTGCAGGACGTGTAACTATTTCCTTATGTTCAATCAACCGCCGGTTTCAGTTTCATGTACTGATTGTACTATTTCGCTTTGCTCGGTTGTGGCTATTTATCTCGTTAGTCAGTTTAGATTCAAGACACACAAGACCACGATGATGAAATTACTGATAATGCAATTCGCAAAGCAATTATTGAACATTACTTTTCTAGAACAATTGGTGAGGTAATTATGCCAATGCCTTTCGTTTTCATTGGCCCACATCGAAGCACTTAATGAAGCCTTTTGTAGAACAAACACTGAGCATATTCATGATGATACCATGGTCAGTAATAACAATATTACTTGTTATGTTTAGTGGCGAACGCTGAGCAACTCCAACTGAATGCTGGTGACGCGTTTATCAATGCCAGATTATCATTGGAATGTACCCTACCGTTACCAGTGGCAATAGTTACCTGGCATAAGACAGACAAAGGAACCAATAAGGAGGACATTTTGATTCAAGAGTTCGTCAATGGGAACTGCAGCCAGAGTTCAAATGTTTTGCTGGAGTGTTCCTGCAATTTAACGACGTTGTTTACCTGTGCAATCAAAACGGTCAATATGTCCAACGACGGTCAAAGTTGGCGGTGTTCAGCAAGCATTAGCACAACGACCGCCTACAGCACCAGTTATACCATCAATATACTGAGTAAGTTTATGAATGGACTCATTGCAAATTAAGTGTTTTAAAAAATTTGATAATGTGTTAGTACTTAATATACAAATTATAAGTGCTATTACATAAACATCGATGTTTAGGATAACCAGTTATTGTATGTATTTACCCGAAATGTATTACCAAAGTTATATTTGTAATATGTATACATGATACATGTGATCAATACTATTTGTTACAGTATGTGATTGGATAATATTTAATATTTAAATTATTTATTAAAATAACCGATGAAAAATGTGGACAATAATGAAAAATATATCATTGGAAAAAAAAATAGAATGCAGCAAAAATTAACATACAACTGAAACAAGGAAGTTTGTGTAAATGTAATAAGGTATTATATATATTTGTTTGAACGTACACATGAATCGGAAACCGGAGAAGGTAATTAACTGCGTTTAGTTTCCTCGATTACCTAGCATTATGTTTGAAAATCATTGAGAGAGAATGTATTTGGAACTTTAATTTCCTTTTAATTAAATAAATTAAATAATTAAATAAATCATCAACTACAGCTTTAAGTAGTTACTGCGATGTCTTGAAACAACAACAACAACAGCAGCAACAACAACAACAACAACAACACTAACTAATACTACTACAATTACAACATATACAATTACAACTTCTACTTCCACTTCTTCTACTTCTTCTACTTCAACTACTACTACTGCTACTACTACTACTACTACTATTACTACTTCTACTACTACTACTACTACTACTACTACTACTACTACTACTACTACTACTACTACTACTACTACTACTACTACTACTACTACTACTATTACTATTACTAAAAATAATGATAATAACAATCATCATCATTACAATACTAATAATACAACTTCTATTATTACTACGTGTACTACTACTACTACTACTACTACTACTACTACTACTACTACTACTACTACTACTACTACTACTACTATTGCTAAAAATAATGATAATAACAATCATCATCATTACAATACTAATAATACAACTTCTATTATTACTACGTGTACTACTACTACTACTACTCCTACTACTACTACTACTACTACTACTACTACTACTACTACTACTACTACTACTACTACTACTACTACTACTACAACAACAACAACAACTACTACTACTAATAATAATAATACTACTACAACTACTACTACTACTAATAATACTACTATTACTAGTGCTACCACTATTACTACTTCTACAACAACTTCTACTATAAGTATTTCTACTAATAACGCTCATACCACTACTACTACTACTTCTACTCCTAGCCCCTGTAAAAAGTAGTTTATGAGTTCATGAACAATTTATGAAATTGTATCAGCTCATGAACTATTTATAAACTGTTTAAGAACATATGCAAAGATCTCTGAACTGCTCATGAAATGTTGGTTTATGAACTCAGTGTTCGTGAACTATAACTTGGAGTTCATTAAATATAACTGACAGTTCATGAACTAGAAATTTTGATTTATATATAAGCTACATTTTTGCTAACATGAAACATTACCCCGCTGTAAAATAAGCAGCCGCTTCAGGTAAATCCTTCTTGCTTCACAAGTGTACTTTATAGGTTCTTCCAACACCAATGACTTGTGTTCAATCAAAGCCTCAGGGACTTCAATTGTGCTTGACTTTTAGCTCAGAAAGCGTTCACAGAAGCATGACTTCAAAGGTATTTCCAAATCATAGGCATACATAATTAATCTCATGAAGTTCAAATACAGTGTTTATGATGGGTATATTTTAAAAATGTTCTGGGAGGAAAATGGAATCTTACTGGTATTTAAATTTAATATTTGATATTTAACAAAATAAAATACTGTACATCATCATCATCATCAGCAGCAGCAGCAGCATCGAAATCACATCAATATCATCATCATCATCATCATCACCAAAATCATCATCATCATAATCATCAACATCATCAACAAAATGGGTAAATTAGTTCAAGCACATTGCAAGACATGTTAAACTGGACAATTCTTCAGGAACTAATCGTTTTTGAAATGTGTTGGAGCTAACTGTAACATGTAGTTAAAATTGTGTCATTTTAACTGCTCCAAAAATGTCATAGAATAGTTAAATAATAGTCCACAAAACCAGTTCGTAAATTTTGATGGAAGAAAGGTTAATTTACAGTTCAAGAATTAGTTCTTCCTGAGTTGTTCATGTGACTAGTCATTACTTTGGCTCAACGATGGTTCATTTACAGTTCATGAATTGATCATAAATTGGTTCATAAACCGGTCAGTTTCTGTTGTTGGCATTACTGCAGTTCATGAACACACGAAGTCAAGTTCATGAACTCATGAACTACTTTTTGCAGCGATACTACTGCATGTGTGTACTGTTGCTGCTGCTACTACTAATAATAATAATTTACTCTTACTGGTAATAATTGACGATATGCTATTGGATTTATAACCGCGCCTACCTAGGACAAAGTCCGTCAAACACCGTTGAGAGTGAACGTATGTTTTCACAATCCATGTCCGTCAAACAATTAAGTCATAGCTTTCTGAATGGCTAAACAAACTGTCAATCAAATCTCGTCGTAAGATCAATATGATAACACGCTATTACTTCAACTTTTTTCCAGTCCTACTTACGTCATTGAGCCTACTTCCATCGAACCCCGTATCGTACCCTGTATTGAATGTTGCATCGAACTACACGTGCACCACTTCACCTAGCAGACATGGGGCGAGTATTCAGTGGTTTGAAGATGACAGAAACATCACACACATGGCCAGTTACACAAGCAGCTCTGACATCGCGAAGAGCATTCTGATATACACGCCTGGCATGCAGATTACAAGGAATTTAACGTGTTTGGCCAATTATGAATACAAACTACCCATACATCAATGCATAATGGCTCGGAACTTCATATTCAGTGTAAGTAACAAAAGGATTTATATGGCGTTTGAATATACCGCCCATTGTCTGTGTAATTAACACACGCTTAGATTTGAAACATGCGGTACTTTGCTGAATAACATACGCTTTTTATTTTGTTCATGTAAGTTACTTCTTATTTATGCAATGTGATCCATAAATGCTATTGTATGCACCGAAAAAGTAACTGTATGCTTCTTAATAATAAATTTCAATATTAGTTATTGTGATGTTGCAAGGCGTAATGTTTGTGCAATACAATTTATGATTGGACCGACAAATTGAAGATGTATAGTTAAGAATGACAGGACTGTGCAGAACTTAAGATTTTAAAACTATCCACGTATAGTGTTTCAAGCTGTTTCCAATAAATGAGGCCACATTGTTAGTATAACAGTTCGCATTTAGTCAAAGTCTGTCAGAGTAGTTATTTCTCTTATTGTGGTTGTGTACTGTAACATCATTTATTGATATTTTCAGAATACATTCAGTAATTATTGGCTGGCAATTTTTACGATGCATGGTTTCGTGCTTTAAGGTTTTCCTTAGTATTTGAAATTGTGTTTACATTGAGAGCTATTGACGTATTTTTTTCCCTGTGCTGTGTAGACCCAGTTTCGAAACCCATAATCAAAGTTAACAACACCGCCGTTTCTGAAACTTTGACTATATTGGAAGGAAGACCGGTCGATTTCCAGTGTGTGGCCACCGGTTTTCTGCCCCCATCCTACCACTGGGTCTATCCATGGGGTGACAGGGGAGGGGCAGTTGGAGTTTAACAGTAGTTTGGCAGATGGACATATTTCCTGTAGAGCCAACAACACTTATGTGTCTCTTGACGGGACCACAAACATAATCGCCCAGCCTATGCAAGATGTGACGTTTGTAAAATTTGATCTGATAGGTAACCATACATTTTGTATCAAGTCAATAATGTGAATATTATCTTTTGTGAATATGCTTGCTCTTACCGTTTCCGTCTGTGATTTTATTTAATATATTAATTAAGTAACATTTTGTAAAATGAATTCCGATTGCGTGTATTATATCACACAATTAGGCGATGATTAGAAAGAAAAGTAATTTCTATATAATTCAGTATGTTTTTACCAACAGTAGTTACCTTTAAATAAAGTATATAAAATACAGTCCACAATGATAGTGTGCTTCTCCGTGTTTACCCCAATTTACCACTTAGTATTCAGTTTATTGAAGTAAACGTCTCACCGTTGCAATGTATGTATGTGTAGAACAGACAGCAAGCATGCTTAAGCCAAATAATTTATTTTAAGTTCCTTCCATGATTAGAACGATAAATGACGCCCTTTTATTAGTTAAGTTCGATCCTGTTTATCTTAGTTTGATTGTGTCGAAATAATTTCAATATGAATGCTTTTCATGATAGAACCAGCACTCGATGTATTTTGTGAATGATCATTTAAAAGTATGTTCAGACCTACGTGTACTTTTAATATGTATATATTAACATTAAAATTACAGTACCAGTGAAATCGGTAACACTACTTCCCAAACCTACCATCACTTACCCGGTGTACAACGTAACATCGACGTTCACATGCATAACTTCAGTGAGCAAACATGCAGCAAACATTTATTGGTTCGAAGATGACAAAAACATCACAGACTTATCCAGTTATGCATACAGCTCATATGTGGCGACGAGTATTTTGACATACACTCCAACTACTTACACAAGAAAGAATTTGTCCTGTTTTGCCAACTACTTATACGGAAATATTAACGTAACTGTTCACGCTTGGACAGAACTGCATGTTCAATGTAAGTAACTATCAATTCAAAGAAAGAGTTCTCTTCAAATCTTAAGGTTTTTATATGTCCTGTGTAAAAAATGATATGTTTTATTTATCATTTGTAGATACAAAGTACTCATTGGAATAAGACACTTATAGTATTGGCATCATAATATATTATAATCGAAAAATATATGCCACACGCGATTAGACTTATTGTGGTCAAACTGTATAGAAGCGCTTGAAATGCAATGCACTATAAAGAATTGCTTATTTAGCTAATATTTATATATTTGCATATGTTAATACACATAATATACATGCAAATTACTTTCAGTAAAGGAAATAAATGCAAAATATACCGAAGTCACATAGGCATCTTATTGCAACGTTTTTAAAAGCTTGTATTCGTTTGTTTAGTCGATGTTTCCCAGCCTATAATCACCTTGAATAATACGGATGTTTCCGATCATGTTATCATAAGAGAAGGAAGACGTGTGCCGTTTAAATGTTCCTGTTCCGGATATCCGCCTCCATCTTACCGCTGGATCTATCCAGAAGGAATAGCAGAAGGGCCCGTATTGGAGTTTCTGGTTAACCGTACGTTCACAGATAGCAACATCTCGTGTAATGCCAACAACACATTTTATACTATGAACGGAACCGTGTCAACTCAGACAAGTTCATCAATAGCTTCTTCGAAGTTAAATGTGCTATGTAAGCTGCATATAAGTGTTTAAATGTACTGAACTACTAATGTTCACTAAATGTTTATGTCAATAAAACGTGTTGAATTGGTTGCATTGTGAACAAATGTGTACCCGGACTTAATAAGCGTTTTAACATCAAACAAATGTGACGCATCTGTTTGCATTTAATGTGTATAACCAAATAACAGAAATAGCTCACAATTTATAACTAACTGAAGGAGACACAAATAAAAAAGCTGATGTTGACCGATTTTTATTTTTTCCTAAGTACCAAATGGTGCTTTTTATATCAGATTTAATTATTAATGAGCATCAATTTTATTAATTTATAAATGCAATGTAATGTCTAATTCTTCTTTTACTCAATGTTAACAGTATTTATTCACTCTTCCAGATCCTCCCGCTATTGCGTTCTTCATTAACAGTCATGCTGAATCAACACAAATTGATGTTTATATCCGCGTGCTGAGAGGGGCTAACATCAGCTTCTTATGTGAGAGTAATGCCAATCCTCCCGCTACGGTGTTCTGGGAATGACAACAGATCAACTCCTCTACACTTACGGTTTATTATGTACAACAAGACACAACGTGGTCGTGCCAATCTTTCAACCTTATTAATGAAACCTCCTTTGGAACAACTAAAGAATCTGTAGGGAAAGAATTATCAGCTACAGTGTTATGTAAGCAAAACGTCGTTTCATTATTTCTTCTGCTGACGACAACAACATTGTGACATAGTCCATGATTTAGATAATTCACTAAATTTATGTGTAATAAAAGCGAGTTAATATTCCGAATATTTTCTAATTATGATTTTAATATGTACGATCAATTAAACAATGTATGATGTTCAAACGATCGATCAGTATCACAATTACGATAAGTAAATTCATAGATTGAGCACTTACATGTCAGATTTAAAAGTAGACTAAAGCAGATTCTTGTATACAATTTATTGACACTGTCATTTGTAATTTATCGCATACTTGCTTCAATAAGTGGTGCTGTTTCGTTTTACTACCAAACTATTTTGCAGACCCGCCAACTGTACAGAGTTTTCAAAATTATTCCGCGGTAATAAACACAACTTTCACCGCTGTATGCAAGTTGTCAAGTGTCGGTAACCCTACCGCTGCCAACTTTACATGGATTAGGATGGACAATAACACTATCATCGGCACAGAACAGAAACTTATACTCGAGACAGTTTCACTGTCAGATGAAGGTGTTTACAAATGCATAGCATAAAACACAATGCAGCCAACCGGACTCGTCTCTGAACACGGAAAGAGTCAATCACAGTTCCATCTAAATGTACAATGTACGGATTTTTTATCATTTACCTTTGTTGGTTCTCCTTTTAAAAATATGAATTGGCATGTCATTATTTGAAAACGAATACTCCCCGTCAAACGATCTGGGCTGCGTTGCGTGTGATTTTCAAAATATTAAACAAAAGCAAGTAAGGGATTTCTTGGTTCAGTAATTTATTATTTATCAGTTTATAACACCGCTATTCTACAGACGGAGCACACATTCGCACATTCCAAGGGAACTCCTCAACAAACGAGATACTTGACGATCAATACCAATCTGTAAAGTTCGTTTGTGAAGCTGATGGTGACCCAGAACCTGTTGTTCACATAGTCAATGCTACTGGTGGACGGGAGATAATTTTAGCGAAATCGCTTGGTCGCGCGGTCACATTCTTAATGCATCGCAAAAGGTGCGAATATGATGCGGGATATTACAAGTGCCAAGCACAGAACATTCATAGTTCAACACCGGAAGAAGAAATGGTGCATGTCTTAGTGAAATGTAAGACGTTTCATAACATTATATTAAGTTTTTATAGTTCTATTCACTACATTGACATATGAATTTCCAGTCTTCACTTATGCGTCCATAGCTCATATGCACCAACCCATTCGAGACTTAAGACTTCAGAATACAAACTATTTGTAAATCTGTTCTATTCTAAACAGGCCACAAATTTGAATGTTGCTTGGTATTCGCTTACTCTAATTATAGCATCAGTTATTTAGATCGATTAGCTAATGACAAGTGCAACATTGGTACCATTATATTTGTCAACACACAATTATTGTTTATTGAGTCTATTCTTTATCATTGTGTCTATGAATGAGTTGGTGAATACGGGCTTATATATACTATATCATTATATTTTGACAAGGTTCACCAAGAGCCTCCCCGTTATCTCCTCCGGTCACAGCACTATACAAGGCTCCAAGCGACTCTGTTGTAATCACTTTCACTGTCAAGGCTTATCCGGAACCCAACGTTTCAGACATCAGTTGGTCCAATCGTGTAGGTGATTAATGGGCCGCTGTATCCAATCTGAGCAAGTATCGGGTCAGCTTGTCCGCAGATAGCATGCAGACTAATTTGACCATAGAACATTTGAATGTCGATGACTTTGGTCAATACCAGGTGAAAGTGGCCAACAAACTCGGATCAACAACGGAACTTTTTTATATCCACTTGCGAGGTATATCTTAAACTTACCATTTGTTTATATGATTACATAATAGATTATATACAGATCACTTTTAGCTTGCCTTGCAAAAAAAGGATTACAATAGGTGTTTGACCTTGTTTATGTACGCACATAGACTGAAAACTCAAATACAATGAAAAGTAGATGCTATACATCTTTTACAGCAAGGCCTGATACACCAATGTCATTTCGTGTAAAGGAAGGGTCCATTAGACGGAGTTCGTTGACAGTCGGTTGGATACCAGGGAATGATGGCGGTGTTGAGCAATGGTTTGTGATCAGGTACAGGTCGGTTCAGATTCAAAACTGGACACACAGTCGTGTTCCTCCAAATATACAAACGGCGCACACTCTCGAGGGCTTGATTCCGGCCACTAACTACGAACTAAACATGTTTGCGGAAAACATAGTTGGCAAATCGGAGGAGACGAATGTAATTTCTGCTATTACCCTATCGGTTATTGAAGGTGAGTTAAGGTCAGACAATACAAAACATAAACCAAACAACCGAACTAAAAATGCTAATACATATATTTATGCGTTATATTTACTGATACAGATGTATTTACATTGCACACACAAATGGTTAGATAGTTGTAATAAATAAATAAAATTTTAGATATATATTATTGTTATTTTTATAGAAACAAATACTGATAGTTGTGTATGTTGCTGTTTTACGAAAAATCTTCAGCTTCATCCTCAATTTCATCAACAATCATATTAGTTGGTGCTGTGATGGGTGGGGTGATCGGCGGAAGTGTTATTGCTGCGATAGTGGTGTGGCGCCTTCGAATCAAATTGGCAAATAAAGGTCGGTTACTTCGAGTGTACTTATTTTATTCTCGTCCTATAAGCTTTAGTTTCGTAAATTTTATTTACATTACGCTTCCCTTATCGAGTATTGACAGAAAGGTTATGACCGTTGTATTAAGTTGTATATGTGAAGTGGGAAGCTTTCGGAGGGCTTTATATATGTAACCTCCGCCATTGCAGCTCTTTCCACTATGTGTTGTATAAATTATTAGTTATGCATTATAATGTGATAAGTTGCAATATCTCCCAATAATACATAAATATTTCTGTATAAATACAAACACCACAATCGTGTTAATTGACCCGGCTCCAACAATCATAGATACGTTCATGCAAATATGTCCACAACGTTATTCGTAGAGTTGCTAACTAAGAAACTGACAAACAAACTAACGCCGGTAAAGACATAAACGCCTAGTTGAAGGCAATGCATCAAGTGTGCCTTGTAAACCGACTTATGCATTTGTTATTATATTTAGCAATGTATATACGCTGTGTCTTCAATGACCTGTGTTGTGATTCCAGACCAAAACAACTCGGGTGGGGATTACGATGACTTGATGCGACCAAAGTGAGACTGTTTACATTCAATATCTTATTTCAATGACAGATAATTAGAATTTGATTTAAGCATTCGTGTTTTTCATGTTTTGCGTGGTTCAATTAAATCGCTGTTCAGGCTTTTGTTCCTGAGCTGTCATCGCACTGGGTTATTTCAGGCCACGTGTTCACAAAACTAATTGAGCCTGATCGTCAGGTTCAAGATGAACTTGAGCAAGATATTTCAAGACAAGACTCAAACACTCACTAAAGAATCTAGTTCAGTTTTAATGTCTAATTAACTAAATACCATACATAATTTTGACGTTCTTTTTATGTACATTTGTCTTCTAATATGAAGATTGTAATCAAAACATAACTAAAATTCATGTTCTTTACCGAAAAGAAAAAATATTTCGTAAAAACTAATCTTGTCTTCTTGAATTCCTTAACTTAAACACGGGGCAATATCTATGCGTACCATGTTATAATTTATACAAATGAATCCTGAATGTATTTGATTTTCTAAACTCCACGTGATTTGTTAGAACATCGTCTCTTTTCCGACCTACTGAAGCATCTTATGTTTTATAAATCACATGTATGAGAAGTTCATTTGAGCAATAACTTTATCTTGTAGGTTAGGCATGGAAAAGGTCAGATCTGAAGATAAGCAATATGAAAGTGTTAATGCCAGTAAGATATTGTATCAATTGATGTTCATCGATACAGTTTGCATTTTATGACTATGTTTTCTACTAGTACAGATGTTAGGAATACGTTATGTATAATAAATAAGTATACTGTTTTGGTTTTATTTTTGTGACGATAAGAATGATATCTGAAAAGACGCTTATATGTTTTTTTCTAATTTTAATCAAGCAATATGATGAGTTGGGTCCAGAAAAGTAAGGCCCTTAAAAAATGATTAACCAATTGTAACATTTGTATTAAAAACACAATAGTTTAACTTTGTTTATGGAAATAATGTTAATACACAATTAAGATAATAAGACATATTGTTTTTTTCATGAAATATATAGGCTATATGCATTTCGAGCCAGTTATACTAAGTAAAATAAGTTTTGCAACAAAAATAAACTGGATACATTTCATTGAGTCATCATTAAATGAATAGCATTTCATAACTAGTGAATATCAACATCAACATCATGCTCGGTATAAATGTCACACTGTTATAACAAATACGACCAAAAACAATGTTTTGTTTGCACGTTAAGATGCATTTTATATTTTCTAACATCCAAGTCGTTGCTAAACTTATTTTACTTAGTATAGTTATTGATGTACTGTCTTGTTAAATTGTTGCCAAAGCTTGTAGTATTATTCTATATTTAAACCTTCATCTACATGCATAACAACAACTTACTATGGCAAGCCATATTTTTCATATTTAAACCCTGTCACATCGAGTTTCTCTATTGTTAATTCAGTTGAAGGTTTAATTTACCAGTTGCAAAAACAAAGATCGCTCGGATTGTCTGTTTTTCTAAGGTTGTTTGTAAAAGGATTTGAAGTATAAAATTGATTGGATTATGCAACCATGTGCTATTATTTACCACTAAAATATACACCCATAATTGATCAATTGATCCTTGATTGAGTTGACGTAGCAACCGGTCAACTGCACCTACATGTACAGTAACTATTCCAAAGCAAAACTTCGTTTAATTGTACGTTCAATACTAGGCCAACCCAACAACGCGGAAAAGTGGACAATCAAGGCTACGAAAGCGTTCATCTCGGTAAGAAAATGTTCCACTGAGCCAAGAAAGATAATGCTTCAAATCTCATATCTTGCAAACGAAGATTGCACACTATTATAATAATAGATTTTAAATTGATACCACTTGTTTTAATTGTACTAATAAACGTTTCCAACGCGCGTGGTTATTCTTGAAAAGAGCACTGATACCCCGCTAAATATTTGTATATTTTGCTTGGTTTTATTTGACTTGTTTCATTCAAGGAAATGATGAAAGTGGTTCATACGTGACTCTGTCAGAGAGAGCTATACCTGAGTATTCAACTGTTGTCAAGAGGACCGTATTAGCAGCACATGAAAACTCTGCCTTTGATCGTAAAGAGAGTCCGAAAGTACCCAAAAAAGAATTCACAAGCGACAGTCAGGAATATTTCAATTTGAAGTTGTCGTAACGCTTGGAACATGTTTGATGACAGTGTTCATTGATTTATATAGGTGTGATCCAGTTCATACTGAAAATAAGCAAAGAAAACGAACACCACACGTGTGTATGATAAAAAACACATGCTATTTCGTTTTAAAACACGTATGAGTCATTCATGTATGTGCATGTTTTATTACATAATTTATGTGAACATTGTAAATTCAAAATATCATCAGCAATTGAGTACCGAGTGTCATAGGATCTCAATATTTCTCTAGGTATGACAATTGCTTAGCAATGAAATATAAACAATCACAGGAACTAGAACGCGAGCATATAGTGGATTATGAAATATCTGAAAAAGGACACAAAATATTCCCTGCATGAAGCTACGCGTGCTGTCGAGTTTCCAAAGTAATGACTTATTTCATTTAGATGCATGTATATGTAATTTTCGTAATATAATAAAATATGTTGATTGAGATTTGTTCTAATAATGTTAACTTTGGTCGATATTACTATTCGGGACAAACAATCATTTTAGTCATTGTATCAAAGAAATCATGTGAATTAATAATAAAATTATAATGCACGTACACATATTTCAGTCAATGCATTTATATTGCTCAATTTATGCTCCACACACGAATCGTTTAAAGGACAAACAGACATAGAGACAGACATGGCGATGACTTTATGCATTCTAAATTCCTTAGGGTGGCTCGATAAGGAACAATGATAGGCGTATTCTAAAATTGCCGTTCCGTATTCATGCACCAAACACGTGTATGAGCTTATTTTTCCGATTGTAGCCTCGTACGACAAGGCAAAACTTTACAGACAATTTGGCATTGATTGGAACCATGATCAGAAGTCATAAATTAGATTTTGGATAGGATTTGACCATATATATGTTTCTACAAGGCAGTGGTAAGTATCATGATCAGAAGCCATACATTAGATCTTAGATCAGCCTAGACCCTATATATGTTGCGACAAGGCGGTGCCATTCATTCTGCAGAGCACGTTGCTTCGAAAATGGACGTCGGACACACAGTGGTGAGTTATTGGTGTTTTTGTTGGTGGGTCACTAAGACATATCTGAAAAATATTGCAAAGCAAGTTCGAAAATTTTATATTATTCCGCTCCTTTGCTGAGTGCTGAAACCCATATGAATTAAATAAAAAATAGTTTCATTTATTTACCTTTTGTGATATTTATTAAATTAATAAATGGAAGGATTTTTAAAGTTAAAATTACATTATAGTTAAAGGGACAGTTTCACAGTTTTTGGCTGTGAACAATATTTTATTTTAATTGACTTGTTCCTGTTATGTTATATATGTTCTCGTACATTCATTGTTAATATTTCAAGGTTGGGAAAGCACATTTCTTGTGCTGCTTGTGCAAAGTTACACGTTTGACTAATATCAGTTACTTTTCGAGAAAAGAATTGCTAATTGGTAGACATATCCTAGTCATATTTTACACAAACAGGCATAATAAATACCAAGAACATTATGTTTTGCAACTAAACAGCATAACATACAAATTATAAAGTCTACACATTTCTGTTTTAAAATTCCATTTTAAGAGAAATATTATTCCAACCCCAAACTATGAACTGTCCCTTTAATATGTGTGTGTTGTTTATTTGGAGACAGTTCCAACATGTTTGGTGACAGTTCCAACATGCTTGGTGACAGTTTCAACATGCTTGGTGACAGTTTCAACATGCCTGGTGACAGTTCCAACATGATTGTTGATGTGTTTATTTTGCCCGGTTCATATTTACATATCACATAATGCTATCATTTTCTTGCTTATAAATTATATGGTGCTTGATGAACGTGCCACTAATCTCACCGATTAGTTTACTTAAAGTAACCTGTTCACAGATTGGCAAATAGACAATTTAAAAATGTGTGTCATAGCTCGGTAAAGGAAAATTAGGTTATATATGAACTAGCGAAATAAAACCACTGACAGAGAAATTTATTGGAAATATAGTGTCGTTTATGAAAAGTCATCAATTGAAATAAAAAATTAAAAAGCGTTTGTAACGCTTTTCATCGGCATTTTGGAAAACACGTATATCACTTACTTTGTGTTTCAATTTAACTATTATGATTGTTAGTCAGAATGGCCGAGTGGTTTTTATCTCAACGGTCGTAGGTTCGAGTCCTGGTGAAGGCAAATCTGTTAATGATTTTTTTTATGTATATTATGTTTGTATTTGGTTAGTCT
This sequence comes from Congeria kusceri, assembly GCA_027627225.1. Lineage (NCBI taxonomy): Eukaryota > Metazoa > Mollusca > Bivalvia > Myida > Dreissenidae > Congeria > Congeria kusceri. The sequence continues at coordinate 29,204,291 of CM051029.1, forward strand.
AACTGCTTTATGTTGTGCAGTTACGACATTAAATACAAAAATCTGTGAACAAGTCTCTTTAATGCCCAGTAAGTAAGACTCAGAACGCAATTACACAACCTAATTTACCACTGCGCGAAACACAAGTAGGCACCAAGCAACATGACCATAAGCAGAATGCGAGATACAAAATTGCAGAGCAAATTGTGATCCCGGTGGCGCTGTTTCATTTTCCGTAATATTAATAATTAATTGTCGGACAAATTGCCGATATTTCCGACTAAATAATCAACTATAATTTGAGTTAGTTCCCTATGTTTCGAAATGTTAATTGAATTTACAGAGACACTACCATTCAAAGCATCTTCAAATTAAGAGCGGTAGTGCATGTATAAGATTAAATGACCCATATAGATACAAAATTGTGAATATATAAATTCGCGATTTTTAAATAATAACTTGCATATACACTTATATACTGAAGTATCCTTCAACAATTTATATTACTGTATTATACTGTGTGTTTCAAAGAAGTAGGGTCGCTTTTAACGTTTGTTTAAATTATGTGCACAATATATTCGATTATGGTCATTATATTAAAGTTTTATTTACAAATCATATATATTTTTATTGTGAATGTACTATATGCACATAATCATAATACTCTTAACTCTCTTTTGTGGTAATTATTGTACATATATTTCGCCATTTTATTGTGTTTTGAGAAGTGTGTTGTCCCATAAAATTTAAAATGCAATTGTTTTTGGCTCACCTTGTAGGGAAATAATTTGGTACATAGTAAAGGACAAAAAGACTCCACTTGTTAAATAAATTTTGTAATAACAAATATAAATTAAAGTGCACGTGTGAGTGTACCAGTTAATATGTTTTGCATGCGAAATAAATGGAAAATCAGGAAAACACTCAAATTCACCCATTAAACTGTAATGAGCAGAGGTTTAAATATGATCAATAATGTAGATACATGAAGATTTTGTTTTGAGAATTATGAAATATTAACTCCAGTGGTTGTATTAATAAAGTATCATGCATATTGATGGTGTGATCGGTAGACATAGTCAGCCTTATGACTGTGAGTGTAGAACAATTATTCACTTATCTTTTTTGTTAAGAAACCACTTCAGCACAAGAAAACAATACGCATAAGCAATATGATATTTATTTGTAGTGACGCAGTTGTAATAATTCATCGTGTTTTCAGACTTTCATTTTTGTAAGACCAGTTACGTTAGCATGCATCTGATCATTTCTTATTCGTCATCGTTATTGTTAATATCATCTGGCAAATCTGTTCTTCAACTGAATTTGGACTGAAATAAAATGTGAGATTATGATCACGAGGGAACGGTTTTCTTTCAAATTGCTGCTTAAATTAATATTATACTTAAATCACTGTATGTGTATAGATAATATATATTTCATTTGTTTATACAAAAATATAAAATCACTGTGTTCTATAAACACAACACATTATTTAAACATATTTAAGTTTAAGTGATATATTTAAAACATTAGGACGCAACCTATGTGAAACCGATTTTTTGTCATAGATCGTATATTCCGTTACTTCCGTTTCATCTACGAACGTTTGCGTCATATTTAGTCTGTGTTATGTTGCTCAGTGCTTGCTTGCCAATTATATTTGTCTTTTTTGTTAAATTGTTCAAATCTTTGATTCACATTGATACAAATAGATTACACATAAATGTGTCAATTGGCACTCACTGTAACCCATAGTATAAGTATGTCACGGCCAGCAAATGCTTGCAAATTATATTCGTCTTTTTTCAAATTGTTCAAATGTTTGATTCACATTGATAAAAATAGTTTACACATCAATGTGTTATTTGGAACTCTGAGTTACCCATAATATAAGTATGCCACGGTAAGCAACTGCTTGCAAATTATGTTGGCTTTTTTTTTTAAACTGTTCAAATGTTTGATTCACATTGATAAAAATAGTTTTCACATCAATGTGTCGTTTGGCACTCCAGGTTACCAATAATATAAGTATGCCACGGTCAGCAACTGCTTTCAAATTCTATTCGTCGTTTTTGTTATGTTGTTAAATTGTTGATTCACATTAATACAAATAGTTTGAATATCATGGTGTCATTGGGCACTCCAAGTTACCCATAATATGTGAGCTGTGCTGCAAAAATGGGTCCTATGGATAAAAAAATCACATTTTTAGTTTTTTACATTTTCATTTAGTACTATCTTTATCAAATAAAAAACTGAACAAATTATGCTTCTATCATTTTTATTTTTTGAGATATTGCTAGAAACGTAATACCACCGTATAATACAAAATGTCATATTTTGTGCAAAAATAAGAACAGAAAAGTACACTTATATTACTTATATTGATATACAAACAATACACAATGACAACACTATCATCAAAGACTTTACTACAGTTGTATAAAATACATAATTATTTTTCATTTTGTCCTCACATTGTTACAAAAACATGTTTCAAAACACAGTTTCCATTGTAACCAAATTGGAAAATTAGTTATTTAGATTAAAAACTGAGTGCACATTACCAATTTCAATTATTTTACCAAAATCTTGGTGAACACATTGTATTTGCATATTAGTATCTTATTTAGAAGTTATAAAAGTACATTTTTTGTGATAATGGCACTGCCATGAAATATCTTTACAAGCCTGTTGGAATCAATTTACATGTATGTAGGTTGAAGAATAATAAACTGTGTTACTTATATGATAGCCATAATATTTGTTTCTATCGGCCAATATACTTCTTTTCAATATGCACACTACAGCTGATGCATAAAAGATTCATTTCATCGAAAGCACACATTGTTGAAGACAGTAAATGTCTCCATAGCAACAGCATTTTAGATGCTTATGGGGCAGTATAACAAACAAACATGCAATAATGTTTTAAGTAATGCATGTCACATGTGTTTGTAAAACCAACCTTTATAGTTTTAGCATGCACATTAGTATTGTTTAATTGAGTATAAAACACATGAACACAATTAACAATATAATTTTGTGTTACTTGCATCCTTAAACGGTAGGTTAAAAAAAGTTACTAGTATCATTTATTCAAAATTGACAACACTAGAACAATTACCCATAACATAATACTTAAACATTATAGTTTGTAACAAAAAAAGAAACATAATTCTTCATCGTTACAAATAACAACTAAAACTTATCCAGTTTTAAACTACTTAGGTTTTGTCGACATGAAAACAAGATACATGTACTAAAGTATAATAAGATACTGGTAAATGTACTGGGCCAGTATTGAAAAATTTCCTAAGGGAAATCTTAAATAGAACTTATGTGTTATACATGTGTTAATTATTTCTGTTTACAAAATCGTAAAATACTAAACACCTAAGCAATTTTTACTAGTTTAAAACATTTAAATATAAAAATACTTCTTCGTGAAACCTCCATAGACTTAAAGAATTTTGTGATTTAAAAACTTAGGTTTTCCCTATAGAGCTTTGTGAATAGGGCCCTGGTCTATTAAAACAAATTTTAGAGCTTTTGTTAAGTTTAACAGTTATGGCAAAACGCATTCTTTTTGTCCAGTTATCATCAAACATTATTAAATGTGTACACATTAAAACAAACATTCAACACGTTCATTTTTGTCTGCGATGATCCCATTTAGGAACTAGAGGTAATTGGCAGGAAATCAACAGTTGTATGACAAAACTGTCAGATTTCATCATGGAGATACTACTGCATTTCTGAAGACAAACGGTGAAACCTGGTCCAAATTTTGGTTCGCCATTGCATCAGACTGAAAGTTGACACCTGGCCTCCCCACATTTTACTTTTACCTCGGAACCATCAGTAAGCTTTCAACACGAGGTGCATCTACATTCTACTGAAGAAACCAGATGTGGCATATTATGGTCATACCGGCATGACTGTTGTGGCTGTGCCCTGTATAAATAATACAGTACAAGTACCGGTATTTTTTTGTAAACAATAATCATGATTGTTTTGTAATTATAGGTCATAAATTTAAACTAAATATAATTTAATGTCATTCATTAACTATCAAGTCCTTAATAAATGTGTTTTTTAATTAAAATATACATATAGTAGGGATTTCTTATGGCATTCATCATCAGATTAATCTCTCAAGCTTGGTATGGTTTCTGTAATTTGGTGACATGATCATCTCATATCATGTGGAATAATACTCGGTTCATAGTTCATAATACCTGCATGGTTACAGCATCCATATGTCGCTTTTTGTTTTCCCTTAGCCAAAAATGCCAGTCACTTCATAACTTGGTGCGGCCTGCCAGCTTCAAGGAGTATTCGATCCCCTAGTGTATTCCTTTAAAATATAATTTTAAGATAGCAATTTTAAGATAGAGTATCCAACAAATGAAGATTATGCTTTGGGACTGTTTCTTATACAATGTGAAAACTGTGCACATGTTCCATGCTAATAAATGAAATCATCCCAGTGCCAAGAAAATAACATGTGAATGGTATATGAATTATGTATAACTATAAGCATTTTAAGGCAGACTACTTACCAGTCAATTTCCTCCACACAGCATAGACCAGGACGGTATTATGTTTATTCTGTCCATCACAGTTGTTGAAGTGGAATTTAGCATACCTCTCACCAATACCATAGTATTTAAGGTACTGGCGGATGAAGCTTATAGCTGGGTGGGCCACTTTTCCTGGCGCCAAGCCTTAATATGCAAGATAAAATACTTGCTTCTCTAAAACACAAATAAAACACATACAGTTTTTGCCTTAAATTCATTCAATGCTCTTAAAAAGCAATCGGCCTATGATATAAGAAACAGTGCAACTGTCTGGGCTTCTTAGAGTACCTGCTATTAGCCAGCCGATCAGAATTCCCAAACCATAAGAAAAATATCTAGAAGAATACAACTTGCTTTTTAAAAGTTTGTTTATGCAGTAAAGTTTCTTTACCAATTGTTAATGTTAATACTAATTTAATAATGTCTTGAAGACTTCCATTAACATGTAATGGCATAATTATGTTCGCATTTTAGAAATAAAAAGTAAAAGCCTTTGAAATTTTTTTTTTATCAAAACTAGTACACTTATAATATGTATATTAGTTTTTAACGTTATTTTATTAAGAAATTATAATTTGAAATTGCCGCCACTTGAATATAGATATATATGCCTAATTACCATAATTTCGTGGGTTACCATAATTTCGTGGCCGTTTAAACTAATAGAATTTTCGCTCGTGCATCCGAAAACATTGTCCGAATTACTATAACCTTTAAATGAATTGAATATCTTGGCAATATCTGAAAAGGAAATCCTATTAAATGTCAACCAGTAATGACTTGGTCATTTAAAACACCGATGTATGACATAAAATACACTAATAATTCACTACCCTATAACTATTTTGCAATTAAATTCATTAAACTTCGTTCTAAAAATCTTAAATTTAGAACAGTTTTCCAAGGATAATTGCACATGTATGATTATCTCCCTTGTGTTTATTTCTCACTTGAATTTTTCTTTTTTCGGTAGAATAATATAAACAATTCCCCTTCCCTAAATTTGACTGACATTTTCATACTGTTAACTTTAAGTTAGCATTCCTACCCACGAATCGCTGCGTGCAATTTTATCATTTATTTAATATTTATGAACAATTACTAACACAATAGAAATATTGATAGATTAATGAAGCCTTAATTTAAGCCTGCACAACGAAAATTGAACAAGTGTGTAGATTTCGTCATGCCCATATTGTTACCTTTTAAAAAATATGATAACGACTGTGTATTTTTAATGATAAAATATTCAAAGACACTAGTTTTCACCAAGATTTTCGTTCTTCTGTCAGAACATGCTCTAGCACAAACATTGTGAAAGTAAATTGCTGTTGTAGACACTCTTTCCCAACCAAAGTACGCCAGCTAATCAGAACCCACGAAATGATGAGAAGCTTCCAGACGATACACATCAGCAGGGTCAGTTTTACAAGGAAAAGGCAAATAATTCGATAGATAAACAATGACAACAACAGAAAATGCCATACGTGCCTGATGAAATTGGTTTTCCAACAATATAGCTTTTATGTTAAAATTAACCGAAAAAACAACGACATTTCCGATATCAAAACGACATTGTTTACACAAAATGGCGACTAGCGACACCATCCGCTCGGGGGAAATTACCCTAATAAACTGGTTACAAAACAGTAACATTTATTGATTTTAAAATATTTAAGGGCTAAAGAGATTAAGTTTGTTACTTATGACATTTTCTATCGAAATTACTGCATATTAATGACATACACGCTTAATTAAACAATGAAATAATTGGAGAAAATCGTGTAGAAATTTTAATCTCGTTTTTTTCTTGATAACGTTGTTACCGCCACAGGACTCATTTTCGCTGACCGCGTCACATATGAGTATACGGGCATTGTCAGTAGACACACTGACATCGTCAAACGGACGATGAAAGTGTCACCAAGCACAATGTCTGCACCAGTTATCATAAGGACCATATCAACTAGCATGATGAAACACCCATCAGTTATGGTGATATATTTACTTAAATTCTCCTCCGTATTATTAAATAAGTATTGGTCCTAACAGTATATTGGCATATTAGTATGCTTTATTTTTCTTCATTATTTAAACTTTGCTATATGTGTTGTTATGTTTTTAATTTACTCTAGTATTATGTTCACAGGTCTTACTAGTGGCCATGGCAACAACCCTTGAAGCATTCCTTTTTTCTCAACTCATTCCTTGCTTCGAATGTGAATGTGAAATTGGTAGTGAGGAAGAATATTTTTACTCTGTAAACGACAGCGTCGTTATTGTGGCTTTAAGCAGCTTACGTCGGTAGCACGATTTGTGGCTCAAAGCCTACCAGTATGATTCCATTACGTCGGTGTGAATGTCACTATTGATTTAGAAGGAAACAATCTTCAAGCGATACCATTCCAAGTTGCCGGTGATCTTCCATATATGCCTGGGATACATATATTTGGACTGATCTTCTACAACAATTCTATTTCATACATCAACAACGGCGCCTTTCATGGTCTGGATAATATAGAACTGATGATAGATTTCGGGATGAACAAACTCACGGCGTTACCGATAACTATGACTGCACTAAATAACTTAAGGGTACTTGAGATTGAAGAGAACCCTATTATTTCAATCGACCCAACTATTGTCAACCATCTCAGCCTACTGCCTATGTACTTTAGTGTCAGCCTCACGCAGTTTCTACCTGGCCCACATTACTCAACAAACTAAATGTGACGTACCTACGGATTTATCGATTTAACGGCACTACTCTCGACAACGTTAACGTAGCTGGACCTGACGTTGAAATAGAAATTGGAGAGACGAATCTTGTCGATGTTAGTGGACTAGCTTGCAACCAACATATGAATATTTGGAGTATCTGCAAATCCGTCATGAGATATCCAAACTTTAATAAAATGTAAAAACGGGCTGAGCAATCTCGTTCAACTTATGCTTACTGCGAGTGGACTACACAGCGTGCCAACTTTTGTTCATGGCATTACAAGTCTGCAAGTAATCATCCTTTCCCAAAACAACATCTCTACTATCACCGATGGCGATTTTTGTAGGCTGCATGATCTATATATTTTGTTCCTGAATGACAACCAAATCACCTCAATCTCTGCTCACGCATTCGATACCAACCGAAATCCCCAACGCGTGAACTTACATAATAATAAACTAAAGAGCGTTCCCGATGCCCTTCTACAGCTAAACCTTCGGTATGTGCCGATGTTCATTATTGACTGCAGCAGCTGTTCCAATCTCCAAAACCTGAAATACATACATCTGTGGTGGCTGACATACTTACGGTGCAGCCAATCCAACGCAGATGTATTTGGGTTTTAGCTAGCTGCCCCTAGACTCCTGACCCCATGTTCACAAAGGATTAATGCATGATCAAGATCAATCTTAGTTAATCTTGATCGTCCAGCTCAACTGAGCCGAATCTGAAAAATATTTTATTTTTGAAATAACTTTTGTTTCGAATAAATAGACAAACATTTTTTTAAATCTTTATATCAGATAGAAACATACGCTAAGAGATGTTCATAATCATGTATAATAATTATATATTTGATGAAAAATTTTAATTGATCAAGATTTTTAGTAAACACCATTTTTGACCCTGATCCTAAAATATCTGGCTCAAGTTCTTCTTAAACCTGAAAGTTATTAACTTGTTTTGTGAACACAGGACCAGGACATGAATGTGTGTACATATAAATATTAATCAGTGTAATTATTACTTGATTTGCTTGATGATGACTTGGACGTTATTGAAATGATGAGCAATTGGAAGAAGTCGTAGTCATTGATTTCACTGGTTTTTGTTTAATAAAAATTAAGTGCTACATGAGTATTAACATCATAAATACCAACATAACATAGCATATGCATAGAACAATGGAATATTGCATTAAAGTTTACTGTAACAGTTGTAAGTTCTACTTAATTTACTAATTGCGTTTAATATGTGTAAATATCAATTCACGAGATTGGTGTTTTAATCTGCGTTTGATTGTTTTCATAATAGATTGTAGCAATAATTATATGTCTCCATTTTGGCTATGTTGTTGTTCCCAATGATATCTGTACATGTATTTAATGACAGAACTGATCATAATGATATATGGTTATTAAAGGTTTCTTAGGATAGATAAATAAGATAATTATATTGTAATTATTCCGAATGTGTCATGAGATTAAATTAATAAATGATTTCAATGCGTTCGTTTTATGTTTGTGACATTCGACTGTTTCATACCCACTTAAATGATCGTGTCGAAAAATAGCCTCTACGGACTTCGGAAACAATGAACATTGTTTAGGAACAATGTGAGGATCTATAGAACCCAGAAGACAATCTAACGATGAGCACTGTTTAGCAACACTGTGAGGATCTGTAGAAACCAGAAGACAATCTAACATAGAACACTGTTTAGGAACACTGTGAGGATCTGTAGAAACCAGAAGACAATCTAACAATGAACACTGTTTAGGACCAATGTGAGGATCTGTAGAAACCAGACGACAATCTAACAATGAACACAGTTTAGGAACAATGTGAGGATCTGTAGAACCAGAAGACAATCTTGAGTGTGTCTATGGAAAATGTTAATATATAAACGTCTGTCTGAAATAATAAAAAGGTCAATATGTAAATAGTACATTCTCTTTACGAGGCATATCTAGAATAATAAAGAATACGTTTTACGACATTATATTTAAACTTGGTTAAAACCACAATCAATGTTGCAAACTTCTAGATTCGTCAACGCATTTGGAGCATTGGCAGTTTTTAAGAAAATGTCTACAAGTATTGTGGATAAAATTATGTAAACCTATGTATATTTATACCGCAATTAATAGTTTCAATCATTTAGAGTTCGTCGACATATTGGTTATACCAATGTAAATCCGTAGTTTTTTTTCTAAAGCACACTGACTGCATAGTAAATCAAATCATTTCCCCCCACTATATCAAGCTAACTCGTGATATTATTTTCCGTTACACATATTTTAAAACACAATTAATACGTGCAGACCTTTATGCTCACTATTTACAAACACAAAATAGGAATGCTTGTTAGAAAGTGTTAAAAATATATACTGTATACTTATCAGCAATACGTTTTTCTGCTAAAACAAGGCAAATAAACTTTAGTTATGATAACGTTCATACCATTTTGTTCACATCTCGTCAATTAAACGACCAATTTGCGAAAAAATCATGATATTGGTAAATAAAACTATAGATGAGTACAAACGTCTGTTCGATGCGTTTGAGTCAAACGGATCAACACAACCCAAAATAGTTTGTTTGTAATGCATATTTTGTATTTCATGCCGATGATCAATGTTTGCGAAAAATTTGTTTGCATTTTCTGGGCAAATAATATTCAAAGCATTTGACACGAAAATATACATGATAAACAAAACCAGATATCCATTCGTTTACGAAATCAAACAGTGTGATTGTTGTAGCAATGTGACTAAAATGCACAACAAGCGAATAACAATCACCTTAATATTGAGATTAATATGACGTAGAATTGGAACATGATTCCTGTTTCTAGTTCATCCACGCTGAATCCACATTAGGAGCTTCTTATCATGGTGGCATACAGTTTATAATGCATTTATAAGGTATATATGCAGACATTAGTCTAAATTATTCTACTCTTGGAGAAGGAAAGTAGGATATTAAGTAAACATCACAAATGATTTCTACATTTTCTACAACTACAAAGCCGTTCAAAGTTGCTGATTCCAATACATAGCCTTGCTTCAGCTAACCACGTACTGTGGGCCAAGAGACTGTCAGTCGCATAAATAAACGTCTTACTCACTTACAAATCTATTATGTTGGACTAGATTTAGTATTTTCTTTGATTTAAAAAACTTGTCTACTGACCAAATACTAACGGAAAATCGACATTATAGTTATTATGTTCATGAACTGATCAAAAGCTGCATTCGTCGTCTGAAATCATAATTACACATTAACGTCCTTTCTGCCTATCGTTTTAATGCTTTATGCCAAACATTATTAAAAGGGCAAACTTCTGGGGTCGTATTCCAGAAACCTCTTAAGTTAAATTTCATCCTAAGCCTTGAATTTGCGGTTTTCTTTAGCATTTTATTCCACGTATACAAGAGATATTCTTTTCTGTGTTTACTAATTATAAACGTATTATTAAATACTATTAACCTAACTGTAATTGGATATACAAAAGTATTGGTAGTTTTAAAATGTTACCTTATAAAAGTCGGAAGTTAAGTAAATCTAGGTTAAAGTATACTTAAGATGTTTCTGGAATATTGCCCCTGGGTGACTAATCGTCATCGTGTAGGCTATTGGTCTAAGTGCAGGACCCGCGAACAAAAACGTTATTACAAACACTGCCGAGATATCGTCACGCCAAGAAACATTCGTTGGCTATACAAGATTTCAAAAAGTTCAAAAAGGCGGAATAAGATGTTAGATAATAAAGATTAGACGAAAGAAAATATAGCATACAGTAATGGTTAATACGGTTTTGTATCTGCATCGGAGCGTACAAGGCAACGCACTGGGTGTCTCTTACACCATTGCCAACGTATAAAGCAATACAAAACCACTATAATTAAACACCATACTGTTCTAAATGGTTGGAGGTTAACACATACAACGGAAATATAACTGTTTTTGGTGTAAAATGAAATAAACTAATGTATTCCCATTCAAGAGAAAAATTCAAGACCTATCGGTATATAGTTAACACCACAGTCATGCATGTAAAGAAGACACCATTGTGCTCGGTGCAAAAATGAGCTTCAACAACTATTGGGCATATACATAATGCGTATGGCTATAACACAATTTTTCGTGAGCACTTTCTATATTTAAATAGGCTTGACATCCCTGATAAATGACCTCTCAAGTCCCAATTAAGTTGCTGTATAATTGCTGAATCTGGTCATATCTCGTCCGCTAAATTGGAACAAACTCTCAACCTTGAGGCCGAACGCAAGTTCATTGTCATAAGACCATATTTTGCAGGTGAACATCTATATTGATAGTTGGTTCGTATATGATACTTCCACCATGTCTGTGCCACGTGAATTGGTAAAATAGAGTCACATGTAGTAGTTTACATTTATCAATTTAAATTATAAAAATCAAACTGTTTTATTTGATAAAACGCCTAGGTCTTGATATATATAGTTAGTGGCATGTTACAATACACATTAAAGGGACTGTGTCAACGAAACATTATTTATCCTACCAATAAATGATATTATAGAAGGAAACTCTACCTGTCAGATAAAGTTTTGCTTTATCCGACAGGCAAGGTTTATCGGACACCCTCATGTATATACTTTTGACGGACTACTTTTTCCAGGAATGTCAGTGACGTCATAAACAAGTAATTTTAAAGGTTACGAAATGGGGCGATATTTAACTGTTCGTCTATTTGTGGAAATAAGACACTAAACATTCAATAACTACATTTTATTATATACCTTACAATAAATACTACATTACAATAAATTAAATAGTAACACATTTGTAGAGGAAAAAGAATCAATAACAATTAGCTATCGACACAATACAGGTAGTTTCGGTTTAAAATAACTCGCCAAAATTCGCGTGCGCGCGTATTGACGAAATCAAATGTTTTACGTCATTCAGTTGAGTTTTAAGTTTACACAGTGTTGGAATTTAAAAAGAGAAATCAGATTACAATCTTTAGTGTATCTGTGTTTTTTGGATGGATTATGATAATAAGATTTATATCAAAAAGTGTATTCATGGAATATATGGCTCGAATGGAACCGGTGACATTAATTCAATTTCAATTTTCTATAAGTCGAGTGTATTCCGAGCTGGATTGTTGTGGGTGGAGAACAGAGTTGCCATCATAAGGTGTTAGATCTAGTAACTTGGATGCGGTCTTCGATTAGTTTACTTTTGAAAGGAAATTTACATAAAGGGTTATTTCTTTGATGAATAAACCGTTTCTGTGTTGGTTGATCAAAGAAAGTCTATCCACAAAGAATTACCCGCTTACACCAAAAGTTATAAAATGAATAGAAGGATTATGTTTGCACCTTTATCGATCATGCCATGTGCGGATTAACAACTCACTATGAAAGCTAGAACCTCTGTAAAACTGTACTACACGACGTTTTTATCAATGAAATAATCGGGTGAGCAGGGTGTATTTCATTTTTAATTTTATGCTGTGTCATTCTGGAATAATTGAGTCACACGAGTTGTGTGTATATTTTGAAAGATAATAGAAATGGTATATAGTAAACATCTTGACGAAGATAAATCCTGCATATACAGTTTTGGAAAGTTAAAATTGCCAGCCATTTTGGTCTTTTGTTGTTGAACAGTTTGGTCGAAACACGGACTTGCATTTGAATAAAACCTTCTTTTATCTACTGTAGTGTGTAGCATTTGGCATGGTGAACATATTTTAAACGAAGCATATGGCGATATTTTATCTTGTTACACTGCGTTTTGCATTGAATTGTTTCGGACTATTTCGAGTGGCGGAAACATCGTGAATATACTCCATATATATTCCATATTACTACGCAAGGTTAGATTCAGTAAATTTAATGCGTTTTTTGAGTATTGTTATAAATAATTTAAACGTTAATAGTGCGTTTGTTAAACATAAAATAAATAAATAAAAATATGGTAGGAGAAATAGAATATTAGGTTAGTGTATTTGTGTACTTGAATTTATCCGACTCGTCTCCGAAAGGCTTACACGGCTCGGCAAGCCTCGCCGTGTAAACCTTTCTTGAACTCGTCGGATCAATTCAAGTACACAAAGACACTAACCTAATATTCTCTATATCCTTATTGCACTATAAATTATATCATTTGATAGAAATGCGCTTTACTAAGACATGCGCATTAAATTAATAAAAATAATATAATACACAGTAAGATATTTGATAAAAACAAATTAGCATAATAGCCTGAAAAAAAACCAAGCGGGTATCGAACACACGACTTAGGAGCCATACAAAGAAATTACAGTAGACAGCGCTTTAACCAACTGCGCTATCATGCTTGGTAAAGTGTCATTTGTAAAATATGGTTATACAAAATGCTCACACTTCTGACGTTAAAATGTAAACAGGAAAAGAGCCAAACAAACACAACCCATACTATGAATTGATTTTTATCTCGGAATGCGTACACTCTTTTCCCATCATATATACCCTTTTTTCAACGTTATTATATGCCAGTATTAATAGATCTATGTAAATTTCAGACTTTTGAAGAAATTGCCCACATGAGGCCTTTTTCGATGACATAGTCCCTCTAACTTCAATACGTGTACGTTATAAGTACACAATAACACACACCAGCAGATACACATAAAACAATGTTACGTTTCATAAAACCACCGCGTATATATATAAACAAGCAACAATTTGCTAGGGAATCGTCTTAGATTAGTTAAGAGTTGAGGTTTGTGTCTGTCACGCGGCAGCTATTTATAGAAGTTATACTTAGATGTAATTTAACCCAACTGTTGACCTTTCTAAATATCAAATCCAATGTTGTGAACATTTCCCGCCAGCAGACCCTATTGAATCCTGGTATTGCATCGGCTTAATTGAAAATATTCGCCCTACACTAATCAGAAAAGAAGGAAATCATTTATTATACCAAACCTATAGAGGCTGGATTCCTATAAATTTATGAAAACTGGTGTCAAATATTATAATGATAATACACAGTTCGCATGCAATACAAACATTTATGTTATGATAGAAATGCTGTAAAAATATTGAACATGTAATTTGTATATAATATAGCAATAAATCGGTCATTGTGCAACGATGTAAATCAATACAACATTCGTGTGCCCATTCTATTCGTACACTATAAATAAATGTATGAACGGCGTATATAGTTCTATGGCATGATATTAACATGATACTCGAGAATACATGTATGCAGGACTTCAAGGTCAGTGGCCGGTCAAGTCTATCTGAGCTATAAACCATATAATATGCAATTGAAAGGGCTAGACACTCGACTAAATTATCGTTGTTGGCATATTCTTTACAACACAACGATATATCTAGTCAGCCATACATATTTTAAGAACATATTAATGCGTGTGCATACATCGGAAATAATTGTACTGATAAAATACTATCAGTGTCGTACATTTGTGCCGATGCTCTATTTATTTATATACCTTTTACGCATTATTTTTTGTGTGACTAAAGAGATTTTTTGAGACTTTTGATTATTCTTTTAATCCAAACTGTAAAGCAGATATATTGTTTAATGTTACAAAACAACAACAACGTATACATATAAAATGATATGTAAGGAGGAGTATACGTAGTATATTTAGTATAGGAGTATGATTTAGTATGACTGCATTTTGAGCCGTTTGAATATATAGTCAGTCATGCGACGGATATTTATAAGTGAAAACAAACACAACCAAGTTACACGTTTGTCAGTTTTAAATTTATGTATGTAGAAAGTTCAATATACATTCCTTATTTTGGCAAGTACCATAGACGCCAAATATCTTTTGTAAAGATATGTCTTGTTTATATACTCTTCTTTATCGCTGGTTTTAGCCACGAAACTGACTCAAAAATGTCTCAATAAGCCTATGGTTTTCGACACAATCGAGCTTAAATAAAGAGCTTTAAGCACACGAGCAAGCACTCATTACTCTCCGAGCGTACTGAAAGGGTCTAATATAGCAATATTTAAGTGCCGATTTATTGTTCAAGCTTTGTAGAATAATGCATTAGTTAGCGTATCAAAACATACACAAAGTGTACATAATGATGTCTTGTATATGTATAAGGCTATTCCCCTATAAACCAATATGATACATCAGGAAATAAAATGCTATCATTCAAACTAGCGCTGTTATTTAGCGAAACTTATTTGACAAAACATTTATTTCCTGATATTACCTTAATCAAGGAAAACATTTGTTTGCATAAGTGTAGTTTTAATGTTGATTTAAAATAATGGAGGTTAGTGTTTATGTCTTCGTTTGCGTTGGGGTCATATTTGCGTCAAAAGGTACCTACACTTATTATCATTACTTGATTGCCTGTCTGTTCATATAACTGATATAATTCATTTTAATTGTATTACTTCAATACGAATTTTAGTATATAGAATTTATAGCACATCTCTTTAATACATTCGTTAATGATGCCTTTATCTTCTCAATTGTGCCGGGAATGAAATGAAGATGATTAAATTATAACAGTAATTACAAAAGTATAGTTCGAGATTACCACAATGCCAAACCATGATAACAGTTACCGCCAATAAGTAAAATTTGTACTTTTTTTCAATGACAATCTCCGTTCAGTTGCGGATACTCAGCGACTCCAGCTGAATGAAAATGTGGATAACGTGTTTGTTGACAACAGACTGACGTTCACCTGTTCTACACCATCGGTTGTATCCAAAGTTACCTGGCTTAGGACCGAAAATGGGGCAAGTAAGGAAGACATGGTATTGACTCAGGAGTATGTCAATGGGGCATGTCGTCAGACCGTAAATGCGTATTTGGATTGCTTTTGTAATTCGACGACCACATTTACATGTGCAATCATAACGGTCACTATGTCCAACGACGGTCAAATCTGGCGCTGCTCAGCCGCAATTGGAGGAACTACAGAATACAGCAACAGTTACGCAGTCAGTGTATTAAGTAAGTGGTTATGTGCGACTCGTTGTAACATTTAAAAACCGAAGTTAAACGATTCATGATCCATCAATTACATTAAACCTAATGAGAACATGTGCATAATTTATGTTTTCAAAATGATGCGGCGTGTATTGTCGCCGTCCGTCGCGCCTTTGTTTGTTATCGTATATAACGACGCTGCCTGTTATTAGTTCACAACAGTTAAAAATGCCCATTATGTTATAATAATATATATTTAGTTTACGGAAAATAATTTTTCCCCCCTTCGAAGAAGTGGGGGTATATTGCTTTGGACATTTCCGTCGGTCGGTCGGTCGGTCGGATGGTCGGTCGGTCTGTCCGTAGACTATTTTCGTTTCCGCACGATATCTTGAGAACGCTTTGACCTACGATGACTTAAGTTGGTATGCTGGTTACTTGGGAGAAAAGAAAGACGCCTATTGATTTTGAGGTCAACAGGTCAAAGGTCAAGGTTACAGGAGCTTGTAGGATGAAATTCGTTTCCGCACGATATCCAGAGAACGCTTTGACTTACGATCATTTATGTTAGTATGCTGATTACTTGGGAGGAAAGGAAGACGCCTATATATTTTGATTTCAGCAGGTCAAATGTCAAGGTGACAAAGGCTTATAACATACAAACTGTTTCCTTTGTAGACCATTTCGTTTCCGCATGATATGTAGAATATGATTTGACCTAGTATCATCCAAGTTGGTATGCTGGTTATTCGGGAGGAAAGGAAGACGCCTATCAATGTTTAGGTCAGCAGGTCAAAGGTCAATATCACAGGGGCTTGTAACATAAAACTGTTTTCTCCGTAGACAATTTAGTTTCCGCAGCATAATAGACTGTAAAAATAAATCCATAATTATACTCTATCTTTCTTTGCAGCTTTATATTTGCTATCTACTTTAATTTCCTCCCCATGTGTTAATGTGCAAATACAATATTTAAAAAATCTTTGGCTTATTTGATGTTTAAATCAAACAGAAAACATATATCCTTATATAATAGAGTGTAAAAATAAATCCATAATTATATTCTATCTTTCGTTGCAGCTGTATATTTGCTATGTACTTTAATTTCCTCCCCATGTGTTAATGTTCACATGTAATATTAAAAAAATCTCTTAACAATTGCACATATTGACGACTTGGCTGCAAGTCGGGTGGCATACATGCTTTACAAACAGCTCTTGTTCTTAATTAAGAATGTGGCGTTTTTATTCTAAAAAAATGCAAAAGCGGTTTGCAATGGATATATTTAATTATAAAAAGAAAGTAAAATGTATAGAAAAAGATATCGCAAATTGCACTACATATATATACAGAAAACATATCGTAAAGTAGAACGCAAAACAATTTTTAAAATCCATTTTAGTAAATTCATGACTTATTTAAAAACAAGTTATTTAAAGGCTTCTTTGACAAACCAAAAAATACACAAACTAATCATTTAATATATATGAGGCGTGTCGTGGGAAACCGGAGCTTAATGCATCTACGTAACAGGCTAATCCAGGAGGACACTTTCCGCTTTAATGGTATTTTCTCTTTCAATGAAATATTTTCTAAACATAAATCGACTGTAGGCAGAAAGTACCGTCCTGGATTAGACTGTGCATTAAGCCCGGTTTTCCCCCGACACGCCTCATATAGATATATAACCATAAAAGTTAAAATGTACGATTACAGTTACTCGTTTTTCAAACACAATTACTTTCAAAATAAGCCTACAAACGGAATTCGATTAAAGCAAACACTAAAAAATAAAATAGGTAAACAAGAAGCTTTGTCGAGTTAGCGTGTATATATATGTATTGAAGCTACCGGCTATAGTCAGCTGGCGATGGTCAACATATCAGACAGATGGGCTACCTTGGTTTCTCCAGCTTACCCACATCACAAGACCACATACAAAACATAAACGAACATATTGATATAGAAGCCATAATTCAAAATTAGTCGCAACGTTTGATGTGTCTCTAATTGTTAAAATAAGTGAGTTACTGGGTCACATACCGAGTCCTCACAGTATTTAGTTGTCGCGCGGAAGGACCTCTTAAACCTTCAAATACACAGACATGGTGTAAGACAACATTTGCTATGATTAAACGACAAGCCAAATATGCGTTTGACATCAAGGATTACGCGCAATTGTTATTCAAATAAAATAACAATATATGGTTATTAACTCTATTTTGGTTATTTGTATTTATGCAAACAATGTTTCTTCTAAGATTGCATATAGAAACTATAAACATGAAGCATTTTAGAAAATGCATCGAGATTATATAAAATAAAATAAAAACAACACGTGCAATGCTATTTACAAGTATACTGCGCGGTGTTTTATGTCATGCCATACACATACTTGGAAATACAATAACAATAACACGGCAATAAATTTAACTAACTATTTCCTGGTGGTATTATCGATTACGCTTGAGCAATTTCAATGGTGATTAATCCTTTATATAAATCTAGTATTTTTATTTCCCCCATAACAAAGAATTAGTCATTATTTTGAACCTAAGAAGACTTATTTGCTCATAATTTCCTTGTTTTCATTATAATCAGTTTCACTATAAGTTCGCTTTAATGTTTAACAGGCAAAGCATTCGAGATTCATGGTCAAATATATAGTAGTTATTGTTTAATGTTATGTAGTATATCTAAGGAATACGCCTATAACAACAAATTAAAACTAACACCATATAATACTACTAAAACTACATCTACTACTACTGCTGCTGCTGCTGCTACTACCTCTACTTCTACTGCTTCTACTACTACTAGTACTACTAGTACTTCTAATACTACTTTTACTATTTCTACTACTAACACTACTTCTATTCACAATTTACAGTACCACTCACGTCGGTTACACTGAATCCATCAACATCAGTGACATACGCTGTATACAACGTGACATCAACGTTTACATGTATCACATCATCGAGCAGACCTGCAGTGAGTATTCATTGGTTTGAAGATAAAAGAAACATCACATACATGGCCAGCTACTTGTTTGGCTCTGACGTGGCGACCAGTAATCTAAGATATAGACCAACCATGTATACCATAACGAATTTAACGTGCATCGCGCAGTATGTGAGCAAAACTACTACAATAACATTGCAGCGTGGTACCGAGCTTCAAATTCAATGTTAGTACAATGTATATGAAGCACAAAGAATTGGATTGCCATCGTTTAACACTAATGTGTTACACAACTTGTTTATTAAACACTTGTGTAACGGACTATTAGAAATATTATAGTTTACTATCATTATTAATAGCTTGTAATACAAAGGTTCCAATATGGTTCACCGACATATGCAGAGTTATTGACATGTTGTTTGAATATCTAACAAATGTATAATATAGTTCTCCAACATAGGCATAACTGGTGACATATTGTTTGAATATGTAACTAATGTTGTAATATGGTTCTTGAAAAGTGGCATTGTTGATGACATATTGTTTGAATATTGAACAAACATTGTAATATAATTTTCCAGCATATATGTAGGCATAGTATGTGGCATACAATTCGAGTATTTAACCCATGTTTTTATATGGTTCTCCAACGTAGGCAGCGTTGGTGACACATATTTTGACTTCTTCATAATGATTGTAATGTGGTTCTTCAACATAGGCAGAGTTGGTGACACATTATTTGAATTCATATCATATGTTGTTAATATAGTTTGCCACCCACCATATATACTTAGTTGCTGGCATGGCTTGCTTTGAAGCATGGCCGATCATTCATAGAAGCTAGTCGGTGTCGTCTTACATTTATGAAATATAAAGCTAATACTATTTATTTGTTAATTAACGCATTCGACTTACTAACTAAGTCAACATTAAAGGTATTACAAACGTTTAAAATTAATGGTACATATACTATATATATGTCAAACAAAGTCGAATACACGTGGCTTCGTGCATGTTTGAGACCTTAAATAAAACTAATTAAGAGAATAGTTTAGCAACTCTTATTGTATGTTAGTTGGTTGTTAGTTTGATTTGCAGTTGCTTGTATCAAATACATATAATTGAGCGATTGTTTCTTATGTACTATCTAAATAACACTTTCAAATTTTGCCAAGCTGTATCGAAACCAAAATGGGAGTGGATGATAATTTTACAGTTTTAAATATTATATCACCATGTTGAGTTTTCACCTTATTGGATAATAACTTGACATTAAATGGTTTTAACGTAATTCCTTCCGTCTGTTAATTTATCTCCAGTTTCTAAACCAGTTATCGAAATGAACACTCACAGTGTCTCCGAAACTTTGTCGGTTGAGGAAGGGAAACCGGTCGATTTCCACTGCGCTTCTTCCGGATTTCCGCCTCCATACTACAACTGGGTCTATCCATGGGGACACAAAGAAGGGGCAGATGTCCGTTTACAGTTTAAGAGCAGTTTTATGGATGGACACATTTCGTGTATGGTCAACAACACATTTTATTCGCTTGACGGAAGAATCAATATACAGTATTCGCACTCCGTAACGTATCTGGCATTCCATGTTATAGGTAACGTCACGTTATGTTTCATGTGTTAGAGAGAGATTAACTATGTACTGAATTCATCAACCACATTTATTTCATACTACTTAATTTTCCATTTCTCAGATATATTTACTAGAAATAAAATATATAGGCGTCTCGTCGTGGTAATGTTGATTTTACATTTTACAAACAAAACGGATTTCATTAAAAAGGAAATAAATAACGAGCTCCAAATGTACTTGTGTGGTTAGGCTAATCTTTAACATAGTATAGTTCAATAGACTGTGTTCATACACGCCTTAACACAATTGCAGCAAATAAGATATATACTGCAGTCAAGACAAAACGTGGTGTTATTTACGCTATGTGAGTAGGCGTCAATGCCATAATCATGATTCCAAGTGTTTGAATTACTGTACCTGTATATTCTACATGTAAGTTCACTATGGAAACAATTGTTTATGTCCTGTACCAGTCAGACAACAGATGAGATGCCCAGAACCTTTCGATTCAGATATTTACATTTCCAGTACCACTCAAATCAGTGACACTGCTACCGCAGTATGTTATCTCCTACCCAGTCTACAACCTGGAATCGACGTTTACGTGTACTACTTCACGAATCAGACCTAGAGCAAATATTCAATGGTTTGAAAATGACCGTAGCTTAACAGACATGTCCAGTTTTGTATACGAGTCCGAAGTAGCGTCGAGCATTTTGAGATATACACCAACAACATACAACACAAGAAGATTGTCATGCATCGCCAGCTATGTATACAATAATATTAACATAACCATGCAAACTGGTACAGAACTGTATATTCAGTGTAAGTAAAGTAACATCTTATTTGTTTGGAGAACACTTGCCAGAAGTTTATACAATTCACATATTGTTGATTAATCGGCTATTAAATGTTACTTGTTGCTTTCTGCACTATTAATACAGTGTACAGTAACTTCTGTTTGGCTAGTCATTTAAAGTGTTCGGATGGAAATGTAATTTTATTTAAGGTGTAACCATTGTCGTTGCTGAAAGAATTAGATGGGGCAATTTTATTTAAATTATAAATAAACTAAACGGGCATACTTGTTTTATCAAAATGTGTAAATTAGTTAGTGTACATACTGAATGAAGTGTTATCTCTCTGAGAGCTTTTCCAGAAAAAAAATATTTGCCTAAAACATGTGTTTTGCTTGCTTTTAAGTACCACTTTCAAGGACCCAAATCACCATGAATAATACGGTTGTTTCCGACCACGTTAATATTCGAGAAGGAAGATGGGTGGAATTCAAATGTTCCTCTTTCGGTTACCCGCCGCCATCTTACCGCTGGACTTACCCAGGAGGCGCCAAGGAAGGGTCCGCACTGGTGTTGCAGGTTAACCGTACCTTCACGGGTGGCAACGTCTCATGTAATGCCAACAACACAATGTATTCAGTGAATGGAGCAACCTCAGCACATAGTTACTCTTCTATAGCCACAGCAGCCTTAAATGTGCTCGGTAAGTTCATGAATATTTGTGTGTACTAATCACTATATTACTGTTAAATCAGCTGGATTGATAGTTCCATATCGTTTACGCCGTTTTAAATCACAGAGTACATGATTTGTATTTGTTTTGTGTTTGAATTATGCATAGTTCATTATTTAGTTGTAGGTAATAACACGGTCCATTAAAATTCGTGGCAAATTACATTACTTATTAGCTAATTACGCCGACGTATTTTGTTTTCATTTCCATGAACACGTTGAAAATGTTTCTTTGTAATGCGTTCACACTAAAATAAAACTACGTTTGATATTTGGTGAAATTCTCATTATCAATATTTTGATGATTTGTGTTGATGTTTGTGTTCGTTCCTTCTTTTTTTGTAAATTTAAACATTTATATGTCTTCACACTTACAGATCCTCCCACAATAAATATTCTAATCTAGAAACAATCGGTGACCTATCGCATTGAAAGCAATCTCACAATGTTGAGAGGTGAAAACATTAGCATTTTATGTAACGTAGAGTCAAACCCAGCATCAACGGTCAATTGGAGGGGTCATCAGGACAATGTACCGTCTCTAACAGTCACGAATATACAACAAGATACGATGTGGACTTGCCAGGCGTCCAACCTTATAAATGAACCTTTTGGGACAACCAACGAATCAGTAACTAAATCAATGTCAGCTACTGTGGTATGTACGTAATTACAGAAATGTTCCTTTGGTTGGAATAAAAAAACACCAACAATTATTTGGTATTGACCTCGACCGTGCTTATGCAATACACGTATGCAAATGAACACTTATAACATACATTTTATATGACGATATCACATATCGTATGCAAAAATATCTGTATTAATTACGAATTAATACAAATCGATACTTATGTTTAAATGAGATTTTGTTTCAAAACAGATGGACCCAACGTTCCTATAATAAAGTATAGAATTTTTACTAATCTATCCAACTCCGAGATAGCCCGCGGTATGATCACATTGATAGAAGGTGGTAGCGTACAGTTGCCTTGCTCGGCAAATAGCAGACCATCGTCAGTCTATTCCTGGCGCACAGACCACGACGGGGATACACTTGTTATATCTAATATAACACGAACGACGGCAAGAAATTACACGTGCACTGCTGAGAATACAACGGACAGTACAATGAGTGGAATATTGACTGCCAGAAAGAATTCATCAATATCATTTCAATTACTGTGTGAGTATGAAAGTATGTTTGTATTGTTTATGTTCCTTATTGTAAACAAATTCACATCATATTTGTGATAGTTGGCATGTGTTTATCGCGCATTATATTTCTTTGTAAATGCAGATGGTCCAGAGAAGATCTCAGCTTTCTACAACAATATCTCGAAGATTGAACGAGAGTTGAAAGTAATTCAAGGTCGATCATTCACCGTAACATCTTTAGCAGAGAGTAGGCCAACTGCTAACATATCCTGGTATGTGCCTAACACACAGAATGGCGTAGTAATGTTTGTTAACAACGTTGCCAAAGATATGAGTACACAGATCACTTGTTCGGCTGTAAACACACTGGCAGATAGTCTCGGAAACACTGTGACCAAGACAAAAAACCTCACATTTGTGCTCGATGTACTATGTAAGTAATACTTTTTTTCTAAAAGTTAGACTGTTTGTTTGCATATCAATAGCAATCTGTATGCTATCAATTAGAAATTTATGAATCATTGAAAATGACTTTGGTAAATTAAGAAAAAAGAATTCAGACGCATACAGAAGAATTGTTCAATAATTAGCAGGTGTTTTAAATCAACATTTCTTCAGACCCACCATCAGTCCAGCGTTTTGAAAATCTCTCCGTGTTGATTAACACATCCTATAGTGTTCTATGCAACCTTTCAAGTGTAGGAAATCCACTTGCCACCAACTTCACTGGGATTCGAACGGACAATTACGCTATCATAGGCAAACAACAGACACTCAAATTTGATAAGGTTTCAGTGTGAGATGAAGGTGTTTACCAATGCATAGCCATAAACACCATGCAACCAACGGCTAATGCATCTGAAGATGGATACAGTCAATCGCTCTTCCACCTAAGCGTTCAATGTACGTATTTTTAAAGTTTACATTTGACTGTATGCGTTATTATTGGTGTTTTTTAATTGTTGTTTTACTGTTTACTGTTGTTTTATCAATGGATGCCATGAAAACCGTCTTGTCGAAATATGTAACGCTGTGCCATCAAATGTGTGACATACATTCCACCGTCGTTCGTGTGCAATTTTATCACTCCCAATTAGCTGCCTCACGATGAATATTAATACTTGTATTAAACCATGAAAAACCTCAACACGTATCGCTAAAATACGTGTTTAAAGTGCATTGTAACCCGTGAATTGTGTCCCTATTGACGTTTCGCTATCGCTGCGTAGTACCTCGTACTGTTACATTTCATATAGAACCTCGAAAATGAATTCAGCGATTAAAGGTTTAATTACTAATCTATGTTCGGGTGACCGTAATTAATGCATCCGGATGGAGCTTCATAAAAATAGAGAGGAACGTGTAGACGACCTATTCGGTTTAATGGTTTCATTGGTGCACTTATTATTTTGAATCGAAATAATAAGTGCACGTCACACTTTGTTTTCGAATAACTCAAACACAGAAAATGAGATGCGTGTTATCAAATCAACCATGCTTCGCACGCGTGATTTTATTCCTACGCATCTACATTTTTGTCCGTGGGTTATTCGAAAACAAACGATGATGTTTATCATTTCTTTAAGGCACTAACAAGGTGATCAACATTAAATTAAACATTAAACGTTTAATGTTGAGAAAACAAACAGGATAAATAATGCATTATAAGCATTTTCATAAAATAAATGGATTTTGAACAGTTTCAAGTTCAATTTGGTGTTTACATTTTCAATACTACGAAACTTGCCGTATCCCAGAAGGGTCCTATGTATGTATTTTATATTTCACACCTGAATTGTTGTCAATATATTAATTGACATATACAAATCTGAAAAGATTAGGATTTTATTCGGCAAAGTTTTTTTCTGTTTATGATATGAGCTACGCTGAATTGTCGTCAGTGTACGTATTGTTCAATGAATGATTTGCATATTGTAACAGTACAAGCACTTGATTACATTGAATATTGTCATAGTACATGCACTTTATTACAAATGCACAATAATATAATAGGTAATATCTTAGCTCTTTACTAGTTCCACCGTCAGAACAAATAATTGAAAACAATATGCGTAAGGAATATCCTGGCGGCTGTAGATAAACATTACTTACAACAGACATGTCGAATATACATAGTTCTTCACATATTTTTTCTTCTTTTCAAACTAGTAATTTACACATTTGCAATTTCACGTAAATGAGATTTGTTTCACATCAAAGCAATCCCAGAAATGCCACTTTCGTTCCGTGAGCAAGATGTGTCCATCAAACAGAATTCATTGACAGTCGAGTGGATACCAGCAAATATTGGCCGAGTTGACCAGTGGTTTATCATTCGATACAGGAAGCATTACAGTCAACTCTGGGCAGACAGTCGTGTTTCGCCACTTAATAGACAGTATGAAACAACTCTGCACGACTTGACGCCAAACACAACATTCGACCTCAAAATGTTTGCCGAAAATAGTATTGGTAAATCGGAGTATACAGCAGTAATTTCTGCTAGTACTTTGTCAATCAGCAAAGAAGGTATGTTGTGTAAGGAAACAAAGTACACTGTATGATTTTATATATGCGCGTTACAGCTATGTACTTTTATCATTCCACTATGGTGATATCGGCCTGAAACAAAAGTGTCTGATATATGTTTATATCAGGTCATTTATGCTTATATTAGTCAATGTTTGGAGGTACGTCATTTTACTCGAAATAAACATTTCAGTACGACTAAATCAGTTTCAACAAAACAAACAATTTGATACAAGAACATAATGAAAACAAATTATATAGTTTATTATGTTTAACTGTCATAAATCACAAAACCGTTTTTTTTTTAAATATTCACATACACCCGCACTCTGGTGACGTCTTCGATCGAAAAATAAACTATTCATACACAGTTAAATACATTCACTAAAATAAATGCACTAAAAGTCGATACAGAGCATCAGTTTATGTTGAACTAAGGCATTTTTACCTAAAATTGAACACACTGCAGTCAATATTGACACGATCTTGAAAATGTACATTTCAATACACAACTCCAAAATGGCGTCTCCAAACAGTTCTGCGATTTGTGTTCTCCGATTAAATTGATCGTTGCAATCCATTTCATAGTTGCATTTTCAATATTATATGAATGACCATGCGTGTAATCTATGTATTTGGAATGAAAACAGCTCATTTATCATTACGAAATGTTAAGAATAAAGTAATATCCAGTAAACTTTTAGAGATCTATAACTACATGTACGTGAGCATGTAAAAGCCGGCTCAGCACAATCAGCACCTTTCTTAGTTTTTAAAAATATACAAATCAGCTCGTTTGGTATAATTTTAAGAAAAATGCGGTTTGATCAATAGAAAAACATGCTACTGTCTGGTCTTGTGTAATATATTAGGTTTGACACAAATAAATTAACGGCAAGCCTCGCTGTTATTTAATTCTGAGCCTCAAATGATATATTACACAAGACCAGGCAGTAACTGATCTGTGTGCCACGAATACAGAAGAACTGCTTAACACTCGTTTTCATTTTCTTCGCAGAATCCTCTTCTTTTGTACCGTTAGTTGGTGCAGTAACAGGCGGGGTCGTCGGAGGCTGTGTTATCGCTGCGATAGTCGTGTGGAGACTTCGAATCTTACTGGCAAAGAAAGGTGCATTTTTCATGAAGTTTATTCAATCGTGATACATTGACTATCTCCTGAATGATCCGTAAGATAGATCTCGTGTCTATCATGGAGCCATCTTGGCTTGATACATCCAACGGGTTGGTGATCCGCCTGTGTTATAGGGCTATACACGACGCGCGTTGAAATAGCACCACATTTTATATCGAAACGATGATAAATGAGCAAAGGTAGATGTATATTTCACAGCATCTTTACCTATTATCCAAACGGCTTACTATGCAAATATAAGGTTTAATAAATTATAATCCGGTATCGAAACTGATTCTAGTGTTTACAAACTATCCAAACTGAAAGCGAAAATAGACTTAATAGTGAAACAGATGCTAAGTTAAATTACACTGATACAAACAAGGTTTTGAGGAAGAATCAAAGAAAGATAATGAAAATGTCTACACAATACGGGCTGCCATTGCGTTTTATTACTGGCTTTTGAAAAGGCCTTATTTGTCAGGTAAAATTACATGTTTTAATAAATAGATTAATTAGTTTTTTGTAATTTAATGTATTTAATTTATAAATTTTATGCTGTTAATGTTATTATCATAAAGTATTATGATATTCTTCAGTATATCAAGTTCGTTCATTTAAATGCAATTTAATAGTATTTCTGTTATTCTTCTTCTCATTTCTGCTTCGTTTTATTATTATTATTATATCATTTGTTTCATTTTATTCATTAACATTTATCTAATATTCATGGTTTCTTATTATTAATTTACCATAAGTTATTATGATTATAGTTTTTTGCAGCATTACTATTATTACTTAAGCTATGAATAGTTGGCTTAATTCTTGTTAACTAGTACAACTAATTTAAGTCTAAATAGCATTTTACTTTTTGTTTATGTTTGCCTTTACATCGCATGCTTAATTACAAAATGTTCCTTAAAATTTAGTCACATGTCTCTTTTTTACAGCTGGACTGAATTTTGCAAGTCTGTGATTAATATGGTCATCTCGAGAATACCAAACCTGGCTGTGAATGGTATCTCTACAAGAGCTTAATGATAACTTTCAGTTTAGAAACTCGACTAGAGTGTAAATAATCTGGCAGTCCAAGCAAATATTATCCAAGGATATAATGAAAGACTGCCAGTTTTATGTAAATATGACTATGATACTATGACAATTTGTTAACTGAAATAAAAGGAACACATGTTGAATTTACCATCATGTACTGTGACACTTTTAAGCTGTTTTCAGCTTCTGTGTCCTGAACTTGCAATACCTTAATGATGTATTTGAAGCACATATATTTTATAACTGGTTATACATTTATATAGGCTTGAATATGAACTTTGAAGGAAACAGTATGCATCTATATAGTGTAATGAATTTAAAAGTGATGAAGTAAATCACCTTATTTGTTGTAAAGTTCTGTTTTAACAAATGATAACCATTTAATATCAATTTTCTCCTGAAATCAAATATGAAAGAGACATTTACACAAAATATGAAATAGAACAATCTGTACTCATCTGGTTTATTTCACTATATTGTTGTATGCATTTATATGTGGAATGCTTATAAACAAATTGAAGTACTGTGATTATTTTGTTTTGTGGTACGCTGTTTAAATGAATTCCCAAACTGGATTGACATAATTACTGTCAGTTGAATACATGGTGAGTGGGGATAAATGATTTTATTGATCTTATGGTATATATTTTTCAGTATTTTCTTGTGTTCCAAAGTTTTTTTTGTGATTATTTGTTTCAATTAAAACAAAATATGATTGTAATAAAAATATTATTTTTTAG
Organism: Congeria kusceri; assembly: GCA_027627225.1. Taxonomy (NCBI): domain Eukaryota; kingdom Metazoa; phylum Mollusca; class Bivalvia; order Myida; family Dreissenidae; genus Congeria; species Congeria kusceri. The sequence continues at coordinate 29,233,254 of CM051029.1, forward strand.
TGCTTTTGAAGTTGGCTTATTGAAAACAAGTGGATGAAAATGATGCAAGGCACATTATTTGCTTGAGTACAGAAATGAGAAAATTGCGATTTGCTTGCATCAAAAAGAAGGATTTGGCATCAATTGAAATTCCTATCCAAGACTGGGTGTCCATAATAGTATCAACGTTAGTGGCTTCCTTATAATACATTTGATTAATATTATCAGGAGCATGTTGTTAATATCATTAAGCAAATCCAAAAATTTTAGTCATATTATACCGGTATATGAGCTAATTTTCAAGGTTTATTTTACATTTCAAATGTGCAGGACAGTTGATAAATAAGTATGGATACAGCTTTAAACATACAGATTCATCAATCTGTATATTTGACAAAAGCAAAATTGGTAGTGTATACTACATTTATTAAGAAAAAGAAAGCAAAATAACAGTTACACATTCTGCATAAACTTAAAACATCTTTACCTGTGGACAAGTTACATTACGATCAAGGTGTTGAGTCAATTGTGTCAAAAGCACCATACCTATGAAACACTAGTACGTATGTTTCAGTGTTCCACAGAAATGATGCTGAAGATAACTCAGCATATTTCCAAACTCCAGTTGGCTTCAAATTGAGCTGAATATATCATTATTCAGCTGCTGAATGACATCTCATATTATTTACCGTAGTGTTATTCGGGTAGTTATTAAATCCGACCACTTTATTTATAATAATTCCCAATAATTTTCAACATCTTCGTGTGCATTTTTTGACCGAAAATTCAATACTGTAGCTTATGGGCGCAGCCATTTTTGATGATCATGTGATTAAAAGTAGACCAAAATGATGCGATTTATTGAAAAAAAAAACAAATTTTAGAATCGCCTGTGTGGGGTGGGGTGAAGATAAACTAACACCGTCTCGAGGTTCGAATTGTGTTATTACGACGCCGACAATATATCGGAATTTATATATATATATAATATATAAATTAAAAACCTACAACAAATAACATAGAATTACAATATATCACAATATTCACAAAACAAATACAAAATACAATATACCAAAATTCATGCATTTCATTCAATAAATGCCATTTACAATAAAAATACATTAGTAAATGCAAATACAAATTAAAACAAAAACAAGCACACTCACCAGGTTGGATGTATAAAAAACAGCAATATAAGCAAATCAGCAATGGAAGTCTTGCGACTTGAACGCTTTACAAAAATGGACTAAGGCATGGTCAGTAATTTCACATCTCTATGACATGCTTTTTCCAACCTGACCAATCAACATCTTGTTGATTATAAACCTTTCATACTGACTGGATACATGAATGACATCACAGTACATGGCTGGACGCACACAGGACAAGGGACTGAATCTCACAAATGGACAGATACAAACAAGGGACATAAACACTACAAAATACTAGTAGACAAGGGACATAAACACTATATGATACTTGTATATAAATAGATACAATACAGAATACAAAATTGACATATTCTACACAGTCACTCGCTTCCTCGAAAATGTCTCCTGACATTTAAAATCTGAGAATAAACGGTATGAATCTAAGAAATTAAAAAATATTATGGAAATAAAACTAAAACAATTTAATTAAAGTTCTGAATGTAATAAAGGAACATTAAGATAGACTAAATTGAAAAAGAACCTCGAATATAAACAATTACATGAATAATACACACTCACAAAAAGCTGACAGAAGAACCGTCAATTTATATATGCATGTCCTTACACTATCAATAGCATTTTGTACAAAGGGAAGTAATTACGTCAACCATGAAATAATCTGTCAGCAAGAGTTGTCTCCCATGTTCCCTTAATCAAATGGACATTTAGAATAAAAACTCATCAGTAATGATTACAATTACTGAAATATATTAACCTGATACACCAACAAAACATTTTAAACAATATTAATATGGGCATCACAAAAATTGAATGAAAGTTTCCCGTATTTAATATTAAATCAAATAGACAAATGAAAATAATGGTACATGTTTCATATGCAATCACTCAACAAAATCTCACCTGTTTCATTTTCAATATAAAATGAAAAATTTATTTACAGTATATACATTTGAGTGAAACAATATTATTTGGATTTCAAAAATATATTGACCAAATAAAGTGAATATTGCTCTATACAAATGTTAGAGCAGAGTTGCAAAATAACTGACGCATAAATATGACAATAATGTTTCCAGAACGTAAATGGATATTATGTTCTGCACCTATTTCTCAAAATGTTTACAATCATGGTTGAAAGCATGGCATAACATTTCATTTAATGCAAAATAAAATTGATAATACCTGAAATTGCAAAATTTACAAATTTACACCTATTTACAAATTATATAGTTAAAAATGGACCTGATTGGTTACATGCAACCATTATAGGTTACAAAACACCAAGCTAAAAATATAAAATGAGTGTATCAAACAAAATGCTCAACAGAGTGTTCAAACTGCCAATCGCCAAACCGATCTGGTGGACGACGTTGGCGGACAGGTCTGCTGGGGGGTGGACTTTCCTGCCTAGGCGGGGTTTGTGAAGGACAAAGGCCAGGAGTGGACACATGTGAAGGAGGCGAACCAACCGGACTGGGAGTAGAAGATCTACCTGAGACTGAAGGGGAGGTAGGACCCACAGGACTTTATTGAGAAACAGAATCCGAACGGGGAGATGGAGACGGATCTGAAATAGAAGGGGTACTGATGCTGGTCACTGGGTCTGGAGTTACAGCAGTATTATTGTATTGGTTCCTCCTCTGTGGAATCCTATAAATTTGTACAACAGAATCCGAATTTGAACTACTGTCATTGTCACTGTCAGGTGTCTGAATAGGCTTAGTTTGCGTTCTGACCTTGCGGACAGTTTGCGGTGCCTCATCAGGTTCTGGAACAGAGACAAATGGCAACAACATGTTCCTGTGAAGAGTTCGAATAGGTCCCTTGCGGGTCTCTCTCTGTACTCTGTACACAGGCTGGCCTTCATATGGGATATCTAGAACCACATATGGTTCTCCCATTTATCAGCCAATTTATGTCTGCCTTGCAGATTGACTTGCCTAACAAGTACAAGATCATCAATGCAGATCTGATTCTCTTTACTTTACTGTCATACAGAGCTTTGTTTTGTGCTGCTCGCTTTTTAGCACATTCACCTGCCACTCTGTATGCGAATTTGAGGCGTTCCTGCAGTTTCGAAATGTATGCAGAGTGCAATGCCTCTCCTTCGTTTCCTGGGGTTGTGCCGAAGTAGGCATCAGCCGGCAACCGTGGGTGCCACCCAAACATTAAGAAATGTGGGGAAAACCCAGTTGCGCTGCTTTTTGTGGCATTGTAAGCCTTACCAAAGATGAAATGTAGTCTTTCCAATTAGACTTCTTCTCATCACACAGAGTACCCAACATGCGGAGCAAGGTACGGTTGAACCGCTCCGCCGATGGATTACCCATGGGATGAAAAGGTGTGGTCCGGGTCTTCCGAACATTTGCAAGCTTACAAAGTTCTTTGATGACCTGACTCTCAAAGTTTCTGCGTTGATCAGAATGGAGTTGCTCCGGGAACCAGTAATGAGCAACGAAGTGTTCAAACAAGGCTTTGGCGGTGGTGGTCGTTTTCTGGTTGCTGCAAGGGATTGCCTTGGCATAACGGGTGAAGTGGTCCGTTATAACCAAAACATCCTCATAACCACCTTTGCTTTTATCTACTTTCAGGAAATCAATACAAACAAGTTGCATTGGCCTGGTGGTCTCAATAGGAACAAGATTTGCAGAAGGAACAATGGGTGTTTTCCAGCATATACAGCTCCTACAGTGAGTGACATGACTGTCAATGCACTGTTCGATTCCTGGCCAGTAGAAACGCTGCCGAGCAAGCCACAATGGCTTGTCGCGCCCTGGATGACCAACATCGTCATGGACCCCCCGACTCGCTATTAAGCGATACGAGTATGGCACAACGAGTTGTTGAACTTTTTCACCGTCTAACGTGGAGCTACGATACAAAACTCCATCAATAATTGACAGGCGATCAACATCTCTAATCAGTGTTTTGACATTGGTTGATAACTCTTTGATATCTCTAGGTTTTGTACCACACTGAACCATGTCAATGACATGTGCAATATCACGGTCACATGACTGTTCTTTGGACCAGTTAATTTGGTTTACTGTACTGGCTGGTGGGATTGCATCAACAGCGACCGTCTGTGAAGCAGAAACACCAGTCAGACATTCAATGGCTGGAAGCTGAAACGAACCAGAGTCACATATTGCCTTAATAGCATCAGAGAACAATTGTGGTCTCCTGCTCAGACCGTCACAATCAGTATTGAGCTTACCAGCTTAATAAGTTATGTCAAAGTTGTACATAGACAAAGCGGCAACCCAACGCTGGCTGGTAGCATCGAGCTTTGCTGTAGACATGACATAAGTTAAAGGATTGTTGTCAGTGGTTACAGTAAAAGTTGAAGCGTACAAATAATCATGCAATTTGTCCGTTATAGCCCATTTTAGTGCAAGGAACTCCAACTTATGTGCAGGATAGTTGCGCTCACTGCGACGGAGTCCTCGGCTTGCATAAGCTATAACACGCTCAGATGAGTCTTCCTGTAGCTGTAACAGTACAGCATCTAACCCAGTGCCAGACGCATCAGTATGCACAATGAAGGGTTTGGAGTAATCTGCAAAGGCAAGCACAGGGGGAGATGTCAATTTGGACTTGAGAGTGTCAAAAGAGACTTGTTGGGTTTGACCCCAGGACCAAGAGATTGGAGATTTCTTTTTACCTTTAGAAGTGGATGGCCCATGACCTTCAAGAAGGAAATTTGAGCAATTTTGGCATAATCTTTTATGAAACGCCGGTAAAACCCTGCAGTTCCAAGAAAAGATCGCAACTGACTGATGTTTGTGGGAACAGGCCAAGAAGAAATAGAAGACGTCTTTTCAGGATCGGTGGCGATACCTTCTTCTGAAATGATGTGTCCCAGATATGTGACAGAGTTATTGAAAAATTCGCACTTGGAGCCTTTCAACTTAAAACCATGCATCTTAAGTCTCTGGAAAACAGCAGTTAGTCGCTCCAGATGGGATTCAAAAGTATCAGCAAAGACCAAAATGTCGTCAATAAAGACGAGACACTCGTACAAGAGAAGATCGCTCAAACACTTTTCCATGCAACGCTGGAATGTTGCGCCAGAATTTACGAGACCAAATGGCATGCGTTCACATTTATAGAATCCAAGATTCTCCGCGGAAAATGCAGTTTTGGCCTTGTCTTCATCCGCCATTTCGACCTGCCAATAACCTGACCGTAGGTCTAACTTTGACAAGAACTTGGAACCCACAAGTAGGTCAACAGTATCGTCGAAACGAGGAAGCATGTATGCATCTTTCCGGGTTATGGAGTTGAGCATACGAAAGTCAAGACAAAAACGAAGAGAATTGTCTTTCTTTCGTACTAAAACACAGTTTGAAGAGTAAGGGGAATTGCTTTCGCGGATAGCACCGCAAGCAAGCATCTCCTTAACATGTTGGCGAACCTCCACATACATACCTGGGGGAATCCTTCGGTAAGGCTGTTTAAAAGGAGTGTCATTATCAAGAGTGATATGGTGCTTCACCAAATTGCAATGGCCTATATCTGTTGGACCAGATGAAAATACATGTTTCCAGTCTCCTAGAACTTGCCGAACCCTAAGAAGTTGCTCTGGTGTCAAATTTGAATAATCAATTTTGATGCCAAGATCATCAATGGACTTATGAACCTGTTGTGAAGTGGGATTAACACAAGGAAAGATAGGAGAAGAAGTAATATCATCAACAACAGTGACTCCATTTACAACACAAATGGGAGTTTTAGGTTTTATGAACACTGACTTGGCAGTCATGTTACAAAGTCTCACTGGAACTTTGGCACAATTACCATGCTGAGGGACTTTAACAGCGTGTGGCCTGACAACTAAAGGTCCATCATCAGAAAGGTTCTCTGTAACTACCTTCTGGATGTCATGACTCAGTCCTCTCACGATTCCACTGAAAGAAAGTGATTCATAAGGTTTGATCTCAACAATGTGTTCATTTGTGGACACAACTGTAGCTGGTTACAAACAAGTGTGTTGAAAGCCTTCTGCCAGGCATCAGGCAAAGATACACCAGCTGACACAGACTTGCAACGCCGAATGATATTAGTGCCCAAGATAACAGGACAAGATGGACTAGCCTGCGTCTCTGGTACAACTAAAACTGCCAATGGCAAGTCAAAATTCAAAAAAGGAATAGAGATAGAAGTTTCAATGAAAACGAGAATTTTTAAATGGTTACCATTTGCAACAGCTACTTTCAAATCAACACCCAATTTTGAAAGATCATTTAGAAGTGGTTTATTGGGAAGTGACTGGTAAAATGAATGTGAAACAGTAGACACCATTGAACCAGTATCAATAAGAGATACAGTAGGAACACCATGGAAAACTATGTTGGTTCGATTAGAATCTCCGACCAACGATCTGCAAGGGATGAAGAATTTGAATCTGAAATGGAGGAAAATTGAGAATGGCATTGAATATCAGCGACCTCTGGGTGGCCACTAGCAGAGCTGGTTAGACTTTTGGGTTGTTCTTGAATCCTCTGCCTCGATAGCTATTACCTCGCCCACGAACGTTTGGTGAAGACTGAATAGTCTGTTGAGAAAAGGGGAAATTACAGGGAAAAAAAGGCCGTTGGATCTGCTGCGAGGGATACTGAAATGGCGGCTGAAATGAAAGCAATCATTCAAAACGTTTCATAACTTCAGAAAATTTTCTGTCAACACTGGACTGCAATCCTGAAACAAGAGATGTAAAACGCTGCTCTAGTTCTGTAATCTGTTTTTGGGGATCAGGACTTTGAGTCTGAAGAACATTAGAATGGGGCTTAGTTTTAAGTGGCTCTGAAAGCTTCAACTCTTTCTCAACCTGTCGAATGTCTCTAAGAAGTTGATCGTATTGCTGGGACGAATCCAGCTTGTGCCTGGTACTGCTCCTCAGAACTTCGGACCGGAGACCTGACCACAACCGCTCACACATCAACTCGTACTTGGCTGTACGTGGCAGGTGACCGCCCTCAAACGCTTGTTCTAAAATACCTTCCAACCTGCAACCAAAAGAAGTTTCGGTTTCCTCGGCCTTTTAAGCTGCATTGAAAAATTCTTTCATTGTTTTCTGGCAGGCTCATAAAAATTTACATCTAGTTTCTGAAAAATACTGTCAATTGAGACTGAATCTCCTAAAGACACAACAAGTTTGCGGGCTGTGCCACGCAAACAATTTCTTATGGCCTGTAAAACCTGCACAGAAGAATAAGTATTGTCATGGAGTAGACATCTGACTTCATGACGCCACTCATAGTATGTGATTTCATTTCGGGGAACTGGATCTGCCCCTGAAAATGAAGGTATCCTAGGAATGTGTGTACCTGAAAAAAGAACAGACTGACCTAAAGGAGTGGAGGGTGGTTGAAGGGGAGTAGGAGGCACAAGTGGTTGTTGAATTTGAAAGGTTTTGGGTTTAGTACCCAGATCCACTTTCTTTTCAACTACTGGGGTACCTTTGGGCCGGAAGTCATACTTACTTGAAAGTATCTGAAGTATTTCTTCCTCAGATGGCATACCACCAATGGCGCCTTGATCATCTTCTGAAACGGGGTCTTCCATTGTTTAAGAAAGAAAAGTTGTGCAACAAATACAAGGAGAAAAGCAAATCAACAGAAAGATATTCAAAGACCAAAACAAAAAAAAACAAAAAAAATAGTACTGTACACAATTCAATCAAAATAAATGACAATTTGTCCAAATGTCAAATAGATTACATTTTCAGTCAAGCTGTCTTCAACTGAAAAGAAACGAATCACAAATTATAACCGCAACACCTCAAGTAATGATAATTTGATTTCTATTCAACTGAAAATGAAATACAAACAAAAAAATGACGTTGATACTTAAATAATTCCCAAGATTGGCAATAACAAGTGAAAATGTTAACAATTCTTCACTTAAAAAACAACAATTCCCTATTTACAAAACCCTCAGTGTATAGAAAATAATAAAGGAGACACTCTTCCTAGATGTGTACCAAACTATAATGAGAGCAATAAATTCTTAATAAATCCAATTAATATGACTCTGAAATGGCACGAAATGAAACACTAAATTTAGTAATGAAATGTGGGACTGGCAGACACAATTTTAACTAGACAACACACTAAACAACAACACAACACTGAACAATCACAACACACACAGTGATAATTACATAGACATATACAAATCACAAAATAATTTAAACCATGAATATAGTTCACAATTTAAATTTCTAAATATTTCTGCAAACAAGATGTCAATTATTAAAACAAATCTTTTCCAAAACAGGCATTGCGGTGTAACACTTTTGAAACTGATTTTGAAGAATAAATATGTACAGAAATAACACCAATAAAATTCCACAGATATCAATGAAATACCTTACAACAACAAGAAAAATATTTTAGAAATGTCACTTATCAATCAAATACTGCTGCAGACACAATATATCTAACACAGAAGTAAATGGCAGAATTTAGAAATTTCAATAAGAAATATTTCCTGGTCGCGACATTATGTGACAACCCAATCTTCAAATGCAATATGTCAACAAGTTGGCAATAATTCTATCTCAATCAATCAAATGGCTACGTTAAACATATAAATCAATGGAAATGAATAGATATCATGCAAATAATATTGAAATAACAATGATCTGCTATACAGAACGTGTTTTCGTTTGGTTCATTTACCTGATTCACCGGAAACAGACTATTTTTGTATACACACGCACAACAAACAAATAGTGCGAAAGACAAATGCAAATGAAATATTTAAAATAAACTTACGTGTCCATCCCAAGTTGTATAGTGGTAAGTATCCCCGCCTGTCACGCGGGAGACCGGGGTTCGATTCCCCGACGGGGAGCCAAATGTAGTGGGGTGGGGTGAAGATAAACTAACACCGTCTCGAGGTTCGAATTGTGTTATTACGACGCCAACAATATATCGGAATTTATATATATATATTATATATCAATTAAAAACCTACAACAAATAACATAAAATTACAATATATCACAATATTCACAAAACAAATACAAAATACAATATACCAAAATTCAGGCATTTCATTCAATAAATTGCATTTACAATAAAAATACATTAGTCAATGCAAATACAAATTAAAACAAAAACAAGCACACTCACCAGGTTGGATGTATAAAAAACAGCAATGGAAGCAAATCAGCAATGGTAGTCTTGCGACTTGAACGCTTTACAAAAATGGACAGAAGGCATGGTCAGTAATTTCACACCTCTATCACATGCTTTTTCCAACCTGACCAATCAAAATCTTGTTGATTATAAACCTTTCATACTGACTGGACAATACATGAATGACATCACAGTACATGGCTGGACGCACACAGGACAAGGGACTGAATCTCACAAATGGACAGATACAAGACCAGGGACATAAACACTACAAAATACTAGTAGACAAGGGACATAAACACTATATGATACTTGTATATAAATAGATACAATACAGAATACAAAATTGATCTATTCTACACCTGTTTACCCAGACTGGAAGTGTATTACCTGTGAAATTATGCTAAGAATAAATTAAGAACATTACTGATTCACGCTTTTTGCTTACTGTGGATTGCAAATATTTGAAATAGTAATACTGTGCTGGATACATAAAGGTGTTGTTGATCTTTAGTTGTAGAATGAAATGATTCGACCATTTAGAGAATAATCATTTGCATACATACGATTGTTATTGTTGGTATTTTTTATTGTAAATTAAAATCTTGAGAACATTTAATAGAAATATTTATTGAATGCATTTCTTCTTTAGATCCAACCTCCGCGCAGAGATTGAACTGTGTCCGAGCTTAGCTCAATTTTAAATCCCTGCCGGAATGAAGTTCCACGTGATCATAAGTAAACACTTGGCGTGAAATAAAATCGTGGACATGTATATGATAGAAAAGTAAAATCCTTGCGTTGTTATGTTTACTTCTTTATTTATTATATTTTTTTTTCATTTTAACACGTAATATATATACATGGACTTGTAATGCAAGATGTTTATGTCATTGTTATAAATACTTATGATAAAATAAAAATGTTGTAAAAAATAAATCTTCACACTCCTCATAATCGTTTCTCCTGTAAACTTCCAAATCTGTAAGTTTTTAACTGCGCGGTGTTTGTTCAATATCGTCATTCTGTTATCCTCAATAATGGGTTTGTGATCCCTGGTGGACGTTACGATGACCTGATTCGACCACAGTGTGTTTGTTGAACTTTAGAGCTTAAAATTTGTATAACAATAAATTAAATGGATAGTAAAACTGGAAGTGTCACTACGATGAGGCCATTGTGTATTAATATAATATTTTCCTGACAGGTATCCAAATGTATCATAGTTATGTGATTTTTATATGAATATTTAATAACTGCAAATAAACTTTACTTTCGGTAGTAAACACGATTGTATGTGAAAGTTATATGTATAATTATACTATCAATCCAATTTATGATTTAAATGTTGTAATTGTACATCGAACTAAATAAAACATTGTTTATGTATGTACAATGCTTTATTTATTTAGAACGCACGCATCTGCATGTTGTAGGATCAGTAAGACAAGTGGAAAACCTCGAGATAAACAATATGAAAATGTTGTTAACGGTAAGATACTAATTTTGCCTATATATGTGTACATATAATAACTTTAGATCAAGGTATTACTTTGACCATTACGGTGTTCAAACAAACTCCTTAGTCGTTCCCATATTCTGTCACTGGATTCATAATTGCGTCAAAACAAGATACTATTGATGAAATTGAGTTTACATAAACAGATTTTGTAAAAAGTGTGCTTACGGCTTTTGTTTGTTTTTTTCAGACCAAAAATACGATGAGTTGGTTCCAGCAACGTACGTCTGTGTACACGTTGTTAGCACGTCTAATTTGCATAAAGAAATCGACATACACAGTCTGTTAAAATTGCATTTCAATTTTTAAGATAATGTAACTAAATCACTTAACGATGGAGTATTAACTAATTGAAATACGGATGTATCGTTATGTTGTATATGTCGTGCCTTCTATCATAGCTATAGTATGTGTCTATTTACAACATATTTGTAACAGTCTATAATTAGTATTCGTATAATACTCCTACATATACTTTAAACATTATTTATCAATATATCCATAGAGCAAACATGTTGAAACGTTGTAACACTTGATTTAAAGAAAAACACATACAACGGTTTTTATTGTCATAGAAATATTCTAGGTCGAACAAACAAACGGTCAGAGTTGAAGACCATAAATACGAATATGTAGCCATTGGTAAGAAATGTCATCCATGCAAATAATCTACTAACACACATATTTAATATAGCTTGTACGAATTGAACCCTTGGAATTACCATGTATCTACATATCAGTTCAATATTGGATATACGTATTGTTTATGTGGGCGTGATGAAATACTTTATAAAAATTGCAAATCCATGTAATTAGGTCCCTTACTCTATAGTTTTGGTCACTATAATGGATGAGATAAAATATATCTAAATTCATCAATGAAATATTTTCCGACTGGTGAGACATTTTAATAATGTCGTTTGGTGATGGAGGTTTTATGTGATTCATTTTGTTGATTAGATGTCACATTTAAGGTGAAACTGTTGGGATGCTGTAAGGGTCCGTTTTTAGGATAACAGTATTATTTAACGTGACAATAATTTAAAAGTGTTTTTATGTGCGTCTTTTTTATCATTTAAGAAACCAATCAAAGCGCTTGTTATGTTACCCTGACTGAGAGGTCTGCTCCCGATTACACTCGAATTGACAACAAGATCTTTTAGCAACACACACAAACTCAGTCTACGGTCTTACAGAGAGAGGAGAAGATCCGACGAATATTGCACGTGCAAATTAATACTATTTTAATTTAAACTTTTCGTAACAGTGTTTATTATGTTTTTGTATTTGATTGTGTCCGTTATATTATCAAAGTCGTGTGCAAACTTACAGATATTTTTTAAATGAGCATCCAAACAACGTTGTCTACATGTTATGTTGTTCAAATTAAAGGTACTTTGCCGATTGGAATATATATAGGTTAAATTTACATGGCAATTTATTACTCAGTTGCCGAATAGAGTGTGTTTGAGTCAGCTACTTTGTTCCTATCTTGAAAATAGTATGAAAACGATGTAAGCACCGTATAATATACGGTCTTGAAGAAGGGGAAGAACATCCCAAGAAAGTCCCATGTGCAATTAAAGACCATTTTACTTTAAAGTTGTCTTACTGTTTTAATTTGAAATTGTCATCCCGACATATATGTGATTTCTTTTTTTAAATGATAACTGCGTGTGTCGACAATTTGCATGTCATCTAACAATAAAATGCGAATATTTGTTACATTGGAAGTATTGATAAGTATTATTAACAGTGGAAACTTTTAATTAAAGTTTTGCTATACCTATGTAGTAATGTTTGCTAGAAGATGGTATACTGTTACTGTTCATTTGTTAAGTCATTTACATCTTCTCTTATTTAGCATGACCATAACAAATCTTACTTGTATTACTGTGAGTGTAGCACATATCGAGATTTGCTTGTAAGTTAAATAAGTTTTGTTTGTGGATGATTTTTTTAATTACTGAATATTGTTAAAATGACATTTACTACACAAATACATATCGTATTATTACTGTACTATTGCAGAATTCTAACAACATTCATCAATTATGTAAATCTACAGCATAGTCTTGACACTCCAGCATACATGAACATGGTTCACTATGGCGTATTTCGATCAGTACTACGAACGAGTTTTTTCTTTCGTCCAGAAAAAAGTTACATGTTTTCCTAGGGCACACGGCTGTTGATCTGTTTCTATGACGCTTCTTTAATTATTTAACCTAGGGCATGGCAGATGTCAAGTTTATTTTAATAACATAGGTAGTTATTTTAAGTGTATAGTTACGATCTTACAACAGATATAGTGGCATAAATACACAAAATAAAGTATTAAGCTGATATAAATATATTTCTATTTAAAATGGAATAAACGTTAAGAACAAGCATTGCTTTTAAACGAACAATAAGCTAGTTTTAAATCACGAAATAGTTTTCTTCTGTACAAGCGGAAAATCAAATACATGCGTATACGTTCGCTGTGTCTACACCGGTCTGACTGACCTGTGCACTCACGCTTTAAGCATTATGGTTATGCGCTATTTTCCAACATGGCTCGCAATGGTAAATTTAGCAACGAAGCGAGGTTAGATAACAGTAAATCAGCGTGTTTCCTTCTGTTGCATGTTCGAATTATTGCCTATTACAAGAGTTACTTTTTTCTGGTATAAAAAGCATTCAGCAATGTCAGAGATGCATTTTGTGGTTATTTCTAATAACGTCTGTGTGTTTGGAAAACATTTTGGAGGCTAACATGAAAGATGATCTTTTGGGGTGTGTTTACTGTGGCATGTAGCTTTTGTCGAAATATGACTGCCGAAACCATATTTTCTACCCGTGATTACATTCAGCTGAGAATAATTTTATTAGAATTAATATGCTATATCTTTTTATTGCAATTTGTGGACGAAGAAAGATTCATCTTTAAAGTGATACCAAGCTTGCACAATTTAAAATCTGAAAGTTCGCCGTTTTATAATGTAACCCTATGGGAATTGGATTTACTGGTATCTAACTTTGAATTTTCACCCAAATCGAAAGTGAAAGTAGCTTTTTCTGATAAGCTCGCTGAACAGCTAGTGGTATTTTATTTAGCAAAAATATATTCTACTATCAGTATTACGTTAATATTAGACGGAAAAAATGTATCAATAATGTAATTTCATGCACAACTTTCATACGCGGGATTACATCATGCATAAGCACGTTTCGCTTCTCGGGGCGAAATAATGCCGTTAAAGGCTGACCGTGATTCCCCTGGGGAACCTTTCTGTGATTGGCAGCTAACCCCATTCATTCCGCTATAATAATAAAGGGGTCATTTATCACTGACTCGGAGGTTTGCTCTCTGAGGATAGTTTTCAGCTAGGGTACAGGTAACTGCCCTACTAAACTCCGGGCACAACATTCAAGCCCAAGTCAAATTTGCTGGTAATTCCCTAACAATATATTAGTGCATGCAGATATACACTGGATATGTTTTTACTCCGTTCAAATGTATGTGCAACATCTTATAAATACCAAAGCATGTAAGCATCTCTAGAAGTTAATGAAAACTTGTTACATCATACATGTACATGATTAATTTTGACACAGTTTTATGCGTTTTATGCGAGTAAAAATCTCAGACATGCATTTGAATGTGTAACAAAAATAAATAAACTTATAAGCACATTATTTAATGAAAGAAGGTAATGTTACCCTAATGACATTGTTATTAAACGAAATAAAGGTACATATATATAAACACAATATGTATAGATCTACAATGTGAAAAAAGTACTGACAACAAATATTTAGTACCTTTAATCAACGTTTATAATACGAGTTGTTACATGTAGTTGAGGTACGGTGTTAATACTATTATGTCCAATTCAAATTAAAGTAATAACATGGGTAACAATTGAGTAATTACAACTTCGACTGCATTTTTGTCAATTGCAAAATGAATATTGTATATAGGTTACATTGTAATATGGGTACTAATAACACTATGTTGATTACTGTTTCAACATGTCCACTTTAAATTTGTTATTTGATAGTGTACATTATTTGAAACACATTATAATTTAATAAGATAATTAACTGATCAATGGTATAAAAGCACTTCAGATGTTGTATATTTTGCCACGACTTTAGCTTTTTGTTCTTTATTACTGGTAATGAAATAAATTATGCGCAAACTTCCTAAGAAAGATGCATAACATCATATTTGACTTGTTTTTATAATTCAAAATATATGTCACATTTGAATGTGATAAATCTGATTTCTTATATTGTATATCTAAATACTATTGTATATACAATGTTAAAATATAAATGTATAATTATTTGACTAATATTGAAATGCTCCTAATTATATTGTAATGAAAATCTTATTTGAAAGTAATGTACAATGATTCTAAATGTTTAAATTCAGATATGCATATTTCTTCTAAGACTAGGCCTATAAATCAAGGATTGGCACCATGGCCAGCCTGGTTTGAAATAAAAACTGACCACACTATTAGTATACCCTGTACATTCTCACCACGAGACATTTCTACTGTCAATCAATGGAAAGTTCTACGGGAGAACCACGGTCGGCCTTTAAGCACAGAGGTTAGACGTGTGACGTCATCCTCTGTGTATAGAATGATATACGTTGACCTGAGATATCGTTTCGTACACGACACTAATAAACGATGATAAAGTCGACACTAGTGCTTGTTGATTTATTTCATATTGAAGTGTTTCCTTCGTTATGTTTATGTTTTTCTGTTTGTTTTCAAGTTGTATTGTCACTTTTATCTGCTTATCTTGAAAACAAATGATAAGAAAGATCGTAAATACACATTTTAACGTTTACAGTAAGTGGCCTGAATAGAATAAACATGGAGCACCGTTAACAGGTTTAATTTAAAAGCATGTGTAATTATTTAATACCGCTCAGACAATCGCCAATTAGAACTCCGTCGGAACGCGATAAAACGCCGTGGGAGCTCCGTAGCAACGTATTGGTCGCTGTGAGGACGCAGTGACATCTCCAGCTTCGCGAAAAATATAAGATTTGTCTTGCGATCTCACGGCGCTCTGGAAAATCAAACAACGCCGTGCCAACGCAGTGGAAACGCGGTATAGTTTCACAGGGGTATTACCTGGGGTTACAGCAGGTGGCCCGATCAGGATAATAGCTATGGTACCGTTACGCATGGTCAGAGCGCTTTCTGCAAAGTAGATTCACTTCTTTATGAGAATACAAAATGCACGAAATTAAGAATATGTATTGTGTAAGGCCGGTGGAGTAAGATTCATCGGTTATACACTTGTTAATTATTAGTTCCTTATTTTTATATAACCTATTATATATATGTATACACATATAAAATCAGATTTATTGCAAATTTCGTATTATTTATACGGTAGAATAAGACAATTTTAAATTAGGAAATTTTAATACAAACATTATGTATGTGGCATATGTGACAACAAACATTTATTGAAATTACAAAGCGTGTAAATCAATATTATTGAGCTGATAAAACGGACTGATCTTCGGGTAAACAGTGGAAAGGTGCATCTCGATTGGAAACGGCTTATTTACTGTAATATAAATTGATGACACTTTAATATCGTCATCCGTCTGACGGTACTAAAGTGTCAACAGAACATCCTAAATGTTCTCAGTCGATAATACTATGGACGATTAAGGAATGTTTTAATACAATAGCTATAACCATGGATCTTTAATACAGTCATCCGTCCGACGGTATTAAAGTAACATGTACTCTCCATAAAACTGGTTAAACGTTTCGTAACTTACCTTACATTATATGTGTTTAAATATCTAATATATTACCGAAAATAAATAGCTAATATATCTAATATATTACTTTGGTGCCTTTGTATGTGTTTAAATATGTAATATATTACCTTGGTGTCTTTCATCTATTCTATCCTTATTTTTATATAACCGAGAATATATGTGTATACACCTATAAAATCAGATTTATTTTAATACAAATCTTTATTTTATTTTATTTATTTCAATATCCATGGTGAGATAAATAATTTCAACGGATCGAATAAACCGAGGTTTATTCGATCCGTTGGTTTCATCCAAGGTAGAGGTGAACAACTGGTCAATTGACTGTTTATTTCTAAATTGTAACCCTACATGATCATTAATTCATACGTAAAAAAAATTATTATGGTGTTCAAATGGGACACCTGTTACCATCCCTGTACTCGAGTCAAGCTACAGCAGTTGATAAGGTCAACAACGTACCACAGATAATAGAAGGAAAGATACCACGGTAATATATTATATATTTAAACACATATGTATAGTGCCGGAAGATACCAAACGTCGTTTTATTTGGTAACCTATAACCATGTTTGACAAAGATATGTTGATTTTTTTTAATCTTTTTTATCGGGATTATGAAAAAATATTCATTAATCGTCCATATTATTATGGTCTGAGAACATTTAAGATGTTCTGTTGGCAAATGGAGGCTACTTTATTATTAATCAATCATTACACTACCCGAATTCTACAGCGGCCATTGACAAGTACGAATGCAACTATGAAAAAGAGTTGATAAGTATGATTGCGGTCGAATTGTTGAAGTTAATTAGTATTATATTGTTTATTGCATGGAATCCTCGGCTGATTTTTGAGATTTGAATATGTCCATGTTGTGTATTTATTTCCATTGTAATCATTATTGTGACTTTGCTGTGGAAATCTACTGCGTATATTGAATAAAACTAGTTCATTGACTGCACAGGACTACGATTATGTTTTCTTTCAGACAAACAAAAATTATTTAATTTCTACTTGTATTCATGTAATTTAATAAACAACAAACTCATAAATAAAAGGAATGGCTAGGAAAGCACATTTAATGTATCGGGTATGGCTAGGCAAACAGATTTAATGTATCGTGTAAAGTACAAATATCAAAATATCAGTAACAGGACCACTCATACTCCATCAGTTCATACAACCTGCATATTTAAAAAAAAAAGCTACATTTCTAAAACCATTTTGAGAATTTTCGTTAATGCATACAGTTATAAAACGATCGCAACTATAGCTGCAACTTTTATTAATTGTCCAATCTCCCCAATACAGAAATGTGTGCATATAACTTCACGGACACCCCGTACATGTATCAGTAATAATAAACGGATGACTGCGAGCGGGATGCGCAGCCTCAACTGGACATTTTATTACTTTCTCTTATATTTATGCCAGGGGGACGTATGAGGAACCATGGCTCTAGATCAGTATTAAGGTGCCTTCATCACCTCCCGAACCACCTAAACAAAGACGTCATTAAGAAACAAAAATTGCAGCAAGACTAAATTATTTACCGACCGAACGAAATCCAAGATAGCGAATGGAAACTATATATATATATAATACCAATTCAAACTGTATGCACTTATATATTTCAGCGCCAAGACGGTCGAATATAAATTTATATTATTCAATGGCAAAACACCTGCATATATTTACATATATAACAGAAATAATGAAATCCAATAAGCAAATATTAAACAAATGACTGCACGCAGGCAGCACAACCATTCCACTTCCTCTCCGAACAACCAGCGATGACAAAAAAAATCATCTTCTGTAAAACAAATAGTGGCAATTTAATATAAAGACACAAATAATAAGGCGGGTGTGTGGGTAAAACGTGTGCTTACTAGCTTGCCTGAAGCTCGAATGATTTAAAATAGTATTTCAACTATGCACGATATTTATGTGCATGTATTCCCATTGGTAAACTTAAAATAGACGTATAAAACAAGATTTATCACATCTCGTTAGTCAACATAAAATATACTACTAAAAACCGGCTTATCAAGTCATTGACACGGATCGATGAATAATCGAACGATACTAAATATATTTGTTAAGACATTCCTCGACTGCAATTCGGAAAAGGATAGAAACATACTTTGTAAGCTGCCTGTAGACTGCTTTGGGAGCAACATTACCCACATACGTTGGGCTTCTGACAGGAAATATTCGCTAGTTAAAACGCTGATATATACAGCAATATTGATTCCATAGTTGTATTTAGACCCATTGAATGTGGAGCCTTTCTTATATATTCGTTTAATGACATTAAAAAAACTTACCATTTGATTCCATTTAGTTAGTTATAGCTTTTTTCAGGACAACCTAAAATCCGATGACATGAATTTAAAATAATGCTCAACCGTAGTATGACATTTTAGATTAAATCACTATTTGCATTTAATGTGCATAATATGCTATTTAAACACAAATATTTAAAGAGCTTATATAATTTCAATAACAAAGGTATGTACACCCCACCGTACCTATGCTTACAGGCGTAGACCTGTTGTTGATAAGACCGATGACGTTAAATGTTTACATTAACGTACAATTCCCACCGCCCTGGTTGCGAGTTTACCTGATTAGTTATCATACAAACGTCGGTAGCGCGCATACTATCAAATGTTCTAAATCTGGATCTTTTAACGTGAGTAATAGATATATACTTTATATAGTGTTTGCATTTGTATTAAAGTGTCTGTTGCACACGCGACTACATGCTGTGCGGATTACTTTAATTACCGACGCTTTCGGTCTAAACGGTATATACTTGTTTTGTTTCTTATACTTATGATCATGTTTAATCGATGAACGAAAATATGCATCCTAATGCATTGCATAAAATAAAAGGACTTATTCTTATAACTTCATATTTGTGATAGAATAAGCCATTGCGGATGATTTTTTACTTTGCTCGTTAAATTCATTTTAAATCAAATATCAACGTTCTTAAAATTCTAACACAACGTTATTAGTATGCAGAATTGGTTGCACGATATGTTGAAGCACAAATGTGGGAACAAATAAAACCATGCTTAAAATGAGCTTCGGTCGGTTATCAACACAACTTTGCAGTTAAGTATTTTTGTTGTAAAGTATATTGCTGCAACCTCCGCGCAGGGATTTAACTGCGTCCCAGCATAGCTGGATTAAATCCCTGCCGGTGTAACATTAAATATTGACCCCGTTGAAAATTGACCCCATGGGTTCCTTTTCAACGTTGAGAAATGACCCAGCCACATTTCAAAATTGAATTTTGATCAAACTGTCGTTGAAAACTGATCAGTCGTTAAATTTTGATCAGTCATGGGGTCTTTCCAGGCTTGCTGGATAACTTCTTTAAAAAATAATTTCCCAAGGAAATGAGTTTGAACTACATAAAAAATGCCGCAAGGAAAGATCAAAGACGAAGACGTCGCATATGAAGCGACGTTCTTTTAAAGACGTAGATCATTGAGTAAATGCTAACACGTAGATTTTCATATGTTTAATACCTTTTGTGTAACATGTAATAAACAAGATACACTATTAAAAATAGCCGTCACCATGTTCATTTTAATACTTTGCCCAATCTAAAGGGAACACATATAATGACAAACTGCAACAATTGGAAACAATACGGTCAAAATTTTTCCCACACTAGAGTTTTATGAATCATGATGTCTTGTTAAAGTGTAAAAGCGTGTTCAATATATGTCAAGTCTCTCACGCTTTCTGTTAAATCACGCCCTCACGCTCACTTAAAATAATCTCAGTTTTAAAAATCACTGTAAAAATGAGACTCTAGCAAGAAAGGGGTATGGCTAGTTACCGAAAACAAACTTTTGTATTTATAATATATCTTTAATTTAAGAATTCAACGACAAATCTCGGCTTATAGATTAGCGAAAACAGGTCGGTTGGGCGGGCGGTCGGGCGTGCGTTGCGATGTCGTTAACAATTGCGTTAAAGTCTCGTATTCCTGTCATATTTTCAAAAGTTCTTGGTCATTCTTCATGAAACTTTAAAGAAATGTTCCTTGGAATGTCCTCTACCAAACCTGTGAAAATGATTCCGCTTCACTGCACAAGATGGCAGCCAGAGCTAAAAATAGAATTATATCTAAACGCAATTTTCTTCTAAATCTATGGCTAGGTTTTCAAATAATTTTACACAAATATTTGTTTAGTGCTCCTATATCAAACTTATTCAAATGGTTCCGCTACACTGCAAAAAAGTAGCCACTAGAGCTAAAAATAGAATTGGCGTTAAAGTTTCGTATTCCTGTCATATTTTCCAAAGTTCGTGGTCAATCTTCATGAATCTTTACAGAAATGTTCCATTGGTGGTCCTCTACCAAGCCGGTGAAAATAGTTCTGTTTCACTGCACAAGATGGCCACCAGAGCTAAAAATATAATTATGTCTTAACGCCATTTTCTTATAAACCTATGGCTAGATGTTCAAATAATTTTACACAAATGTGTGTTTAGTGTTTCTCAACCAAATTTATTCAAATGGTTCTGCCTCACTGCACAAAATGGCCACTGGAGCTAAAAATAGAATTTGCGTTAAAGTTTCGTATTCCTGTCATATTTTCAAAAGTTCGTGGTCATCTTCATGAAACTGTACAGAAATGTTCCTTTGATGTTCCTCTACCAAACCTGTGAAAATAGTTCCGCTTCACTGGAGAACATGGCCGCCAGATCTAAAAATAGAAAAAGGTCTAAACGCCATTTTCTTCTAATCCCATGGCTAGATTTTCAAATAATTTTACACAAATGTTCGTTTAGTGTTTTTCTACCAAACCTATTCAACATTTTCCGTCTCACTGCACAAAATGGCCACTTGAGCTAAAAATAGCATTTGCGTTAAAGTTTTGTTTTCCTGTCATATTTTCAAAAGTTCTTGGTCAATCTTCATGAAACTTTACAGAAATGTTCCTTGGATGGTCCTCTACCAAACCTGTAAAAATATTTCCGCTTCTCTGCGCAAGATGACCGCCAGAGTTAAAAATAGAAATATGTCTAAACGCAAACAAATTTTTTCTAGACCTATGGCTCGATTTTCAAATAATTTCACACCAATGTTCATTTAGTGGTTTTCTCTCAAACGTATTCAAATGGTTCCGCCTTACTGACAAAATAGCCACTAGAGCAAAAAATAGAATTTGCGTTTTGTATTCCTGTCATATTTTCTGATAAATACAAGGAACATTTTCATCCACCTTGCATTTGATCATTATTTTTCAAAATAATGATAGCATGTCCAGTGGAGAAAAGTTCCTTTGACGAACACTTTCTTAGAGGCAAATATGCAACATTGCGTAGAAACAAATATATTATGTCAGTAATTTAATGCCATATCTCTAGTTCACACTTTTTTCCAATTTTATTTTGAGACCAAATTTTTGCCAAGTCTCACCAAACTGCATACATTTTAGATCATCCACATGAAACTTCCATACTTTTTCACCAACATTGACTTGTACATGTACCCCCATCGGCACAATACAAAATCCGGCTTTAATGCGGTTTCCGCATTTTCTCTTGTCAAATATTAAACGCTAAAATTATGCAACGATGATAATATCCATGTATCTTACATTGGTTAAGAACAATAAATGCATGTGACATGTTCCTTCATAATAATATTTATAAATATAAATTACTGCTACAACTATGCGTGTAAATTTTTAAACATCTTATTATTGCAAATAAAAGAATTCATTTATCAGTAAGTATTCAAATTTAATTAGTTTGTGTCACTCAACAAAGCATTAAAAAACGTATGCATTATTTATTTATTCATTTATTATTCCTATGTATTTGTTAGAAATAAAGACCTGGACAGGTACCGGTATATGTTGTTTAGAGATGTTTAAACTAAAACGTTGACAATGGAAGTTAACAATGTTCCACTGACAGCATGGTTGTTAGTGAATCAGAACAGTTTTAAGAAACATAGTAGGAACATTTTTGTGAAACTATTATGAATCCATCAAATGGTTCCAGTCAACAAGATTTTCAAAGTTTTCAAATAGTTTATTAGGAAAACTGCCTCGACCCCTGGCCTCCACGTTTTTTAACAAATCAAAATAATGTCCAAAAGGAATTGAGTAAAGGGTCATCCAAGGAACATTTCTTCGAAATGAAATGTTTTCGAAATCCAGCATGCGGTTTCAGACAAGAAGATTTCCAAAGTGTTCAATAAAGCCATGTAAGAAAAACGACCCCGTCCCTGGCGCCCATGTTTTTAACGAAACGAAATGATTTGATGGAGTCTTTTATATGTATAAGCATTTAGGAAAATAAATTATATACTCGTATAATTTGTTTCATGAAAATGGAATCAGAATGATGCAATATTCCTATATCTGCGTACTTTTATAAGAAATAAATTTTCAAGACTCAAACAACTCTTGACACACATTCGATCATAAAAGACCAATGAAATAAATAATTATTACATATGCAAATAGGAATAATAAGCCCATTAATAATATCGCATGTCTACATATATTCTAATTAAAATAAAGTTACTATCATTGATAAAATCAATCATGGAATAATACTTGCACACATTTACTAAATAAACGCATTCAATTCAGTTACAACACTCCACACTACAACAATGATAAAGTTATCAGGACTGTCACGCTTTATGTAGATCATGTTTAAAAGAAACTAATTCTGCCAAGCCTTCCAGATATTGTTTACACCTGAACTTTACCAATTCTGTATTGCCATGGAAAGGGTTTGCAGCATTGTTTTTCTTTAGTAAATTAAATTGTTGCTGTTCTGGTATTTTGCTAGGCTCCGGTGAACTCGTTTATTTTGAGGTGACATAAGGGACAATTCCTGAATGTCTGTAAAATTCGGTCCGGTGCTTGACCGTTACATTATCGGTCATTGTGTATGGAAATAATAATTGCAGGCAACCATGTTTTACCAACTTTGCTTTTCACATGTATTGATTGCAAGAGATATGCGTTTCTCAGTTTTAACTGGAATGATTATGTTGATTACGTCTACCTTGCATAATTGTGATTGTAAAAATCAAACGTCTTGCAATGGAGTATTTCTAAACTCAAGAAATACAATCACTATTGGCTTCTTTTGCCTTGACAATTATACGTTTGACTGTTTTTACCATGACTTCAGCCAAACTAGTTGACTGTGCTCTTGTGGGAGAACTGGGAGAACTAGTTTTGCAATTGCAGTAACTTTGACCTTTTGACAGACAAGCATGGGTCACGTATGTGACACAAGTAGTAGCAGCAGTAGTAGTAGTAGTAGTAGTAGTAGTAGTAGTAGTAGAATTAGAAGCAGTAATAGTAGTAGTAGCGGTAGTGGTAGTAGTAGTAGCTGACACCATGCTATATTAGTATTTTATATTTTTGTTTCGGTTTAGTCTGTGCAAATGTATGATAGTCAAATAACTTAATATCAACACAAGTGCAAAGTCATATATTGATTCTAGCATTCAAATGAAAGCTAATTATCAGCATCTATACTGCTCTACGGCATACTGTAGTTAATAAGATTTCAGACATAGTGTCTATACATTACACATAGACTATAGGTACTGATTTTACATATAGACGTTAATAAGCATCTTAAAATGTGTAGTTGGATTTAACTTTTTATATATGACCTGTATCTGCAGAGGTGTGGCCCTTAAATTGGCAAGTAATTAGCGTTACTAGCTTGTAGCCCGCTCGAATGTATAACTAAACGTTAATTATTGCTTACAGACCTGAAAAATACAGAATTGTTATTCTTTGGTCTATATGGTAATAAACAAATTGCATAAGATTATAGGGATTAGTGGAATATGACCTGGCTATAGTTAATAAGTTTTCAACGAGGGTCGAATTTTCACGCGTGGATGGGTCATTATAAAACGGGCAGGATCAGTTTTCAACGTTGAAAATAGATCAGTCATCCGTTGAAATTTTTTTTAACGGGGTCAAAATTTAATGTAACACCGGCACGATGTTCGACGTGACCATAGGTAAACACTTGGCGCGAAATAAAATCGTGGACAAGCACATGATAAAAATGTGGACAACGTAAAATCTTTGCGTTGTTATGTTTACTTATTAATTTTTTTATTTGTTGTTTCATTTTAACTCTTTATATATATATATATATATATATATATATATATATATATATATATATATATATATATATATATATACCTGGACCAATAATGCAACATATCTGTGTCATTTTTAAAAAAAATTGACAACATTAAAATTTGTACAAAATAAATCTTCAATCTCCTCATAATCTTTTCCCCTTAAAACTTATAAATCTGTATGTTTTTAACTAGTGGTTGCAGTGGTAACTGAGAAGAGTACGAATGGGGAAGTAACCACTGCGAGGAGTTTAATATTGCTGTTAAATTGACTCGTTGTGTGTTATTTGGTGTTAAACTAAACCTTTAAGAATGCCGATCCCGATTGCTTGAAAAAGTTATAACAGGATGTGGCTTAAGCTCACAATTTCATTTTGCTTTAAGGCGTGCATATGCATAAAAACTGTTTTAAAGACATTTTACAGTTTCAATTAAAAGTCTGTGTCAGATAATTCAAACGAGTAATATATTGTGTTGAAAAAAGGACCATGTATTTGTAGATTACACACATTCTCCTAGAGAAATATGTGCAACTCGCTTCTATATATTCAGCCACAACTCGTTCAGGTGTTTTATCGCCCGTGATTTTCGAAGAATCAAAGTAATAGTGATATATAAATTGATCTTTAGGCCAAATAATTAGGTTATAATTCTGCAAAAATGTATGCCAATCCGGTTTAAACCATGTGTGCTTTTATTATGGCTTTTCTCTTCACAGTTTTAGATAAACACTAATAACCTTACCCGTTTAATGTCAATACTTGGGAACATCATTTACAAGCCAGAGTGAGTATCTACTCACAGAGCTTCAAAGTGTTTACATTATTTCATACTATGCGATGAATGAGTGGAGAATACCAATGAAAGATAACACGATTATTTCACTCTGGGTCAAGTGAAAAGACAACATTTTATCATTTCAAGCTGGGTTTTATAGGAACTACTTTTCACTTTGTTTTGTTTTTAAACGTATGTGAATAAACTTATTTCCAGTGTTGGCATAATTAAGCGTTAACGACACAAGTACGGCACTATTTTCCCACACCACAACAACAGTGAGCGCCAACTATAGAATCATTTATGACGTCATATTTATGATGCCAGAATACACACACTAGTGACGTTTCAGCATATCTTGCACATTTATCGTCCAAAAGCATGAAATAAAAGAAAATATGTTGATTTCAGTGTAAGATCGTGTTTAATTTCATGTGTTGTCATAGAAAACTGATATTTCCAATCGTGGCTCCGCCAATCGCAAAAATATTATTATTATGAACACTCATGAAATACGATCTTACACTGAATCCAACAAATGTTCTCTATGTCTTTATATATTTCATCATCAGGTTATTGCATAAGCACTTGCCATGGTTAAGGTTATTAATTTTTGCGACTTGTGTACCTGTTTCAGAACATTGTCAATATCGTGATATTGCCTATCACAAGTCATACCATGATAATAAATCAACGAATAATCGAACTAGATTATAACAGTTTATTATTTTTGAGATAAAATAATGATATGATCGCAGTTGGTTTATTGTTTACCTTGATATCTCTAATAGGATGCGGTTATAATATTTTTTATAAACCAGTGTTCGTACCGGTACGGTACAACACATCCGTTTACAACTGCAATACAGTATACACCGCAAGAAGAGTTTTGCTAGAATTACTACTTAGTATTTTATGAATATGTATTTGCAAATACTATTTAACTTGACAATTAAATTCAAACAATATAATACGCAAACATTTGAAAATTAATTAAAATTTCACTGTTTACAATATTATAACAACAACCATGTGAACTACTAAAAACCAGTGACGCAATTTGTAACGGGGTCTGGTTATCGAAGAATCGAGCCAGTCAGGTTCTTTACAAATGTATTGTATATATATTATAGATGGCCTGAAATAGTACATATATCATATTATATATATCAACAATTATTATATAACCATATTTCAGAACAATACACAATTACAATAGTATGAAATAAAACCTGTAATAATACATTATTACAAAGTTATAATAATACAACAACACAATAATATTAAAATGACTCACCAGGAACCCAGTATATTCTTCTATAAAGATGTTAAAGTAAGCATGCATACAGCATAAACTATGTACTCAAATATTCCTGTATAACTCTGATAAAGTTATATTATGACTTTATATTCCAAAAACCAAAAGTGTTCTGATACAACAAAAACAAATGAATTAGGCCACTGGACAATCAATCAATTTGTGTTCAAAATAAAAAGCATGGAATGCATGTAAAACAGTTCACTCATACAAATTATTTTACGCTGACCATTTCACATACACTAAATGAACAATTGCTAAAACCCAATGTTAAAGTATTGCAATCAATATAGCACCATTGAATACCCTGCTGCTGAGCTACCTTGTTTTTTACCATTATTTTGTGTTTGCCACTTGTAATTTATGTCCGGGTGAGACATGTTTTATGATTGTAATATAAACAATTAATTAAAAAATTAATTGTATATTACAATGGGAATTTTAATGTTAAGTTGTGCATGTAAGTTACCAAACTAAAGTAACTAAACTGTTTCCAGCTGGATGCACAAACCCAGTAGAACGCTATACATTGTACTACTCAATAGTTCACAATATTCAGATATCTAATGAACACATTGCATCCATTTCAGTTTATTGATAACATTCCACAACCCGGGAAATGCGGCTTGGATATCTGATAGTCCTGGCTGCGGCACTTGGTTACCAGGCAGGTCAGTATACATGGAACTTATCTCAGTATTTCGCTTTGACATGTGGAGTTTTGATTGTATATCATTAACTTGTACATATTTAAAATTAACGTGTACATGGTTAATGAGTCATCTAAATAACACAAACAATGTATTGAGTTCGCACATACCACGTCACTTATTCCTGGCCTTATTGTACGGAATATTCGTAAGTTTGTAAAGTACACTGACACCAAACACCTGGATTCAATTAAAATGTTTAAAGGGACTATGTCATCGAAAAGGGCCTCAAGGGGGCAATTTCGTTAAAAGATCTGAAATTCAGATATTAATACTGACATATAATACTGGTTAAAACAGGGTAAATATGATGAAAAAAGAGTGCACGTATTCTGAGATAAAAATCAATTTATAATATGGGTCTTATTTGTTTGGTCCTTTCCATGTTTTTATTTTGACGTCATAATTGTGGGTATTTTCTATAACCATAGTTTACACTCTATTTCTTACAAAGCATAAGAGCGCAGTTGGTCTACAGTCAAATATTCGTATGACTCCTAAGTCGTGAGTTAGATACCTGCTCGGGGTTTAAATTTTTCAGACGTTTTTACGAATTTGTTTTTATCAAATATCTTATTGTGTAGTATATTATGTGTTATTTATTTCATGCACATGTCTTAATAAAGCGCATTTCTATCATATAATATCGTGTATAGTGTAATAGGAATCGAAATTGTTGACCACGCAGGCCCTTAAACCGCCAACATTCAGAAGGACAAATCACCTTGAGGTGTGGATCAATTAGAGAACTGAACTTTAGAGGTTCATTTAGTTAATGCATGCATTAAGTGCAATAACGTGCATGTACAAAGCAAGATTAAAGTTTATCCGCGATAGTTTAACACATTTTTTAGAAAAAAAGCTTTGCGTTATACACGATGCTTCATTTTTGCAAAACATTTAATGTCTGTCTTGATGTCAAACTGAATTTGACTGTTGAGCAAATTCTATTCAACGCAGGAATGTTAAATGTCTGAAAAGAGGCCATGATATATGACTAAGAGCCATCGCAAACAAACTGACAACTTTTTCAAGCAATGCATACCAGCGTTCCTATTGGAGACAAATATTTTTCGAAGATAGCCCGCCTATTCCGACGATGCAATTTTCTAAATTTCTAAAAACTTTGGACCATTTCAGTTGACCTATCAAGCGTTGGCTCGACCCTTGTTATCATTTTTACACTGCGTTTTGTAAAACATATTGCGGTTTATCTACAACATAGGAAGAATAATATGTCAAAGTTATAACAAACGACCACCTTAAAGGGACTACGACAACGAAAAAGTGATGTCCTACAGCAATATTAATGTTATTAATAGCAATACCAAGGCGTATACAAAAAAATAACGTATGAATGATTTACTACATAATGAGAATTTTGATAAAAACCAATAAAGGAAAGTACTTGAGAAAAGAAAACCCACAGTGGGTATTGAACTCACGACGACAGAGTGGTAAGAACATATGACATAAGGCAGCGCTGTAATCAACTGCGCTATTCTGACATAAAAATATGAATGTGCATACTATGGTGTTATAATATACCCCAAATCTGACGTCAAAGTGTAAACAAGAAAAGGGCCAAGCAAACAAAACCTAAATTATGTAAAGCTTGTTTTCTCAGAATACATAAACTCCTTTTATTATTTTAACCTTTATTTTATGCCAATATTAATATTTAATTTTCCGATTTGTTACTGCAGTTGCCCCTTTGGGGCCCTTTTCAGTGGCATAGTCCCTTTAAGTCACTATTACCAATCTGATATGACCCGCATTACATATGCTTCAAATCAGCTTAGGAAATATACGACCTGATTGATAAGGACTTGAAATCGTGACACCACGCACAAATAAATTATTGAAATATTTAATATCGATTAATATGACAACAAAACCGTGTCTTTAGCGTGCTATTCATTTGTATTAACTTTTTGTTGTCTTGAGTCATTAGGAAATAACATAGACTCGTCATTATATGTCCTTGCACATTTACAAATTTAATATATAACAGAGTGAAAATCCAGCTGAATCAGCTGGAGATAACTCTTTTTTCACCACAAGGTCCTTTATTAAAGGCAAGTGACCAATTGCCAATACAACTAAATTCAAATAGCACGTGTTTGGTAACTTTGGAAACACGTACTATATGTTTATAAAGTTAAAACTGGTTAAACTTACAGATAATAACGGTTCACTTTAGAATTGTTCATATAAATCAGTAAGATGTGACATCATAGAGAATATATATATCAAGGAAAGACATGTTAGGAAAATAACAACACGTGAAATATAAAGCATATACAATTATGCAGTTACATTGAACTGTTTATGAATATCTTCTTGTCAATTTTGACAACATGTTATACAATTTTGTTTAAATAAACATTGCGTGCATTTTAATAAATTTCCAAAAAGGAGATGGACGTATGTCATGTGCTGTTAGATACCTCTGGAGTGATTATCTATGCAGCAGATTCCGCGCCTGATGAAGACTTCCTTAAAGTGGTCGATGAGTATTGGCAGTGGCGCCTGCAAGAGGCCCCAGAATTCGCAACCAGAATTGACGTGCACACGTACGACAACAGAACAGAACAGTATACTATAGACGTTCTCGATGATCGTCACGTATGTATTTTAACACGTTTTTACCACCACTAGAGAGGTTATGTTTCTCCGGGCGTCGGTTTTTCTGTTTGTTTATTAGTACTTTTATGAAATAGGTAATGGACGGATTTTCCTGAAATATTCTACGAAATATGGGCATGGGCCAATGATTAAAGATGATGGTGGTAATCCGGATAACCGTCTGTGTCCTGGGTTTTTCAAATGATTCTTTGTTATTACATAATATGGCATATTTCCCATTATGCTGTATAAACCATTACTTGCAACGAACATAAACAAGCTGCAGCTGAATTATCGTTAGCAGTAGCCGCGAAAAGCATATAAAAACTAAAAGGCGAGTGTTTAAGGCCGTCCTATTCTTTGTATGTTATTTGCATACATCCAACAGGTTCATGTTCAGCAAACCCTAAGACTTTCAAACCAAGGTCGGTTAAAGTAGCACTTAATTCACTTTACATATCTGAATTATAATCATTGTCATCCATAACACACTATATGGCATTGCAATTGCCCGTTAAAGGTGTCGAGCTATAATATTAACCGAACATTTGCACGCTTTGCTTTCTAATTCATCTTTATATAATATTAACTTATCAAATTTCGTGTTTATTTAAGTCTGAAAGGTATACTCAATAAAGTACACATAAAGCATTTGTAATAAAGTTAAAGTGTACACGTAACTGGGTCTGTGATATTCTTTATTTTTAGCAAGGTTTAAAGTTCTGTGTGATAAAATCAGACTAATTGAAATTCCTGTGTGTTTATCAAATCTAAGTCTTGCAACAAAATATCGTAAGGGCAATGGGTATGCAATAGATAAAACAGAGTCTCGCCATTCGCAAATAAGATACTATAATGTTAAATCTGGCTAAGCAATCATATTTTTATGTTGCTCAAATGTAGTGTATACTTATTACAATGATATAAATGTATACGTTCAGACAGACATTTATAGCGAAATTTCATTTTACGTCAAATGCTAATGTTTGACGTTGTGACGTCATTTCCTGTTTATTTTGACGTTGTGATGCAATTTCTTTTGTATCTGCAAATTTGTAGATTTTATTCCTATTCATAAAATTTGATCAAGTCCTGCAGTCTGTGAATATATATCTATATCCCTCTGGGCACAAAACTGTGTGTGTTCAGATAGCCAAGAAATATTTGATAGAAGTCATGTCATTGTTGGTTTTGTCACTTACAGCTCAAAGCACAACAATTTTTACGCAACTTGGAGAAGGTCCCGTTGGCTCAGTTGCCGCCCACGCATAGAATCAGCTACGAGATCTTACAAGACACTTTGCAGACCTTCATTGCCGGCTATGAGTGGAAAGAGTAAGACATGATAAGTAGCAGTACTATATATTGTAAAAGTCCTTTATTTGCGAGGAATTAATTCGTAATATTTCACTAATGACCTAGGTCTCGACATTTCTTTACGCGAACGTTTCAACCTTTTTTTTTACAAATATAATGAATGTCCATGTGTACATGATGTATCTCCAGTATACGATGTGTTTGTCCACCCTTACCATCACAAGCGACCTTTCTTGTTTTTCCAATATCATCATCAACTCTTATCAAGCTTTCATTTATTGATGTATTTTCATTTTTCGAGTTTCACACATAGCCACATATTCTTTTCGTAGGTTAACTGAAAAACACGTGATTTCCAAGCGAAATTATTGAACAACACACAAGACGCATTTAAACAATGTTGACATGTGTGTAAAGGTCTTCTATGAATACCAAAGTAGCAACTGTATGATATACGCTATATGGTATGCCCTTTTGAACAAATTGAAAATCAACCTCAAAACCATTTGTCTTTATAATTCTCATGATCTCTGCTTCAATCTGAAAAATGTCTGAACTGTATATATTGTGTCATATCCTTTTCGTCGCGGACAGCCTTGGACATTTGCTGACGTGCAGTTATACGACATATGATAAAATTCAAAGAGAACTTAAATAAGCGTCTCAGCAACTCTAATTGTATACAACAGATCTGTGTTCTTAACGCGTACCATTTCAGTTATGGTGCAATGAATCCTGTAAACTTCTTGGAAGGTGTCGTGCCGGAGATGGACAATTACATCCCAACTAGCATGACTACCTACCAGGACTTCAAAAACTATGCAACGCGACTGTATGGTATGGGGGATCAGGTAAAATGCATGTAATAAAACGATTTACCATTTACAAATCACTGCCTCGTCGTATCTTAGAGCAGAAACCTACGATAAATACCGAAATGGCCTAAATAGACTGTCTTATTGTTGACTTAAACATAATTATTCAAAAACTTAGCGAGTTTGTTGATTTTAGCATATCATTTGGTCACAAAAGAAAACAGTTCGTCTCTATAACATAAAACTGAAGTACACCCATTTGAATCTCCAGACCAATAATAAAATATTTCATGCATGAAAGAAAAATAATGTTTAATACAGCAGTTAAATGCAAGGTTGTCTAAGCAAACATTTCTTTAACAGGCTTTGAACTTCGTGCTTAGAATGCGGAAAGCGATATCGTCAAAAACAACGAACCACTGGGTGTCAATGGTAATGTATAATTTACATTGTAACAAAGTTGTATAGTTTGTGTATTGCATACTAATTGTATTTAAACTGCGTGCACATATTTACATATTCAAAAAAATATCATAAAATTATATGTCACTTACTGCGGATACAGTTACGTGACGATGACAAATAAATACCTCCATACTGATAATCTCTGATTAGGAAGGTGTAATCACTGAACTAGAGAGCATATTGGTGGATACACCGGAGGCGAGCCCTTTCTTCGAACCTTTCAACGAAACATTAGAAAATACAACTATTTCGGCCACCCAAAAGTAAGCAAATATAAATACGATTTCCGTTTTCATTGGTTCGTGTTCTCTATGTAAGACATTATGATACAATATTATTTCGCGCGAACTTTTGTCCCGTTTACTATACGGTGTATTACAAACACCATTGAAGTCATTTTCGGAAAAAATATAACTAATTTAATAGGGAAATAGTCGAATGCGCTGAACAGAAATCATTATACATTCTGTATTATTTATCGTCCTTATAGTTGTCCGTGCTTGCTTTTTAATACAATAAATAATACGTGTGCATATAAAAAACGCTATCCTTAATAAGTCATTATGATAATTTAAGCCAGAAGAAAAAATATTGAGAAAGCCACGGGCTTCTAATATCAGAATTACTTTATAATGTATTTAATTATGCTTTTTGCAACCAACAAAATAATGAAAAGCTAACCTGGTGCTGTAGCCCATCTGCGACAACTTATTAACATCGCTCACTAAGAGTCGTGTTAATCCCCAGTAAGCTAATCATTTTAGTCGTCTGATGACGTTCCAAGTATTACGACGAAAGCTTCGGGTTTGCTTTCCAATATATGTATTGGTTTGGTTAACAAGTATAACTAAAAACACTGTGTTGACGTTGAATACCACACAGTTTAAATATCACCAAAATGTAAGTATGACTTTAATGTTTGCAGGACAGAACTTCGAAGTCTTGCTGTGTCCACTTTGCGTGAATTCAGCACCAAATACAAGGCCTTAAAGAGTTTCACTGAAACGGTAGTTTGCACTTTAATTTAACAATTAGTTCTTCTGGATGGATTGACATGTTTCATTTGGCCCATGTTTAATGACAAGTCGTGCAAAGCAAATGGATACATTATTTATTTGTTTTACCGGGGGTTGTAATGTTCTAGTTTCGCATGTTAATTAATGTTGTCAATTTTTAATACACACATATTTAAAATCATTTAAGAAAGCAATGTTTTAAATATATTTCCTTGCAGCTATAGCATGGTATTCGAGTCAGTTAAATGTTCACAATCTTAAAACAATATTAATATAATTATTTCCACAAAACTATAACCTTGTTACGATCAACCTTGATCAGGAGTACCGCAACGCAACCCGTTCCTCGTTTGGCGTCAGTTCCTTTCACCGTGGCCAGGAATACTACAAAGCGTGTCTCAGATGGCACCTCAGTCTCAATATCACCCCGGAGGAGGTCCACAACAAAGGCCTTCAGGAGGTCAACAGAATTCATACACAGATGATGCAGGTCGGTTATTTTTTTCATATCGTTTTATAAACATTGATAGCGTACATTTAGGAGCTTAAGGGCTTTAGAAGGCAAAAAAAAAATACATACACAGATGATTCAGGTGGGTTTTGTGTGTTATAGCAGTTTATAAACATTGATATCGTACATTTAGGAGCTTTAAGACTTTAGTAGGCAAGCAAAATACATGCACAGATGATTCAGGTGGGTTTTGTGTGTCATAGCAGTTTATAAACATTGATAGCTTACATTTAGGAGCTTTAGGACTTTAGAAGGTAAACACAATACATACACAGATGATTCAGGTGGGGTTGTGTGTCATGGCAGTTTATAAACATAGATATCGTACATTTAGGAGCTTAAGGGCTTTAGATGGCAAACAAAATATATACGCAGATGATTCAGGTGGGTTTTGTGTGTCATAGCAGTTTATAAACATTTATATCGTACATCATTTAGGACTTGAGGAAGTAAACCAAACACATACACAGAGGATGCAGCTTGGTTTTGTGTGTCATATCATTTTTTAAACATTGATATCGTACATTTAGGAGCTTTAGGACTTTAGAGGGAAAACAAACTACATACGCAGATGATGCATGTCGGTTTTGTGTCTTCTAACATTTTGTAAACATTGATATTGTACATTTATGAGCTTTAGGACTTGAGGATGTCTACAGAATACATGCACAGATGATGCAGGTCGGTTTTGTGTGTCATGTCGTTTTATAAACATTGATATCGTACATTAAGGAGAATAAGTATGGAAACAAAATACATATTCTCATGCAGGTCGGTTCTGTGCCTCGTGTCATTTTGTAAACATTGATATCATACATTTAGGAGCTTAAAGACATAATGAGGTAAATAAAATTCATATACATATGATGCAGGTCGGTTTTGTGTCTCATATCATTGTTTAAGCATTGATATCGTACATCAAGGAGCCTTGGCAATTTAGGAGATAAACAGATGATGCAGGTCGGTTTTGTGTCTCATATCATTTTGTAAACATTGATATTGTACATTTAAGAGCTTAAGGACTTAATGAGGTAAACAAAATACATATACAGAGGATGCAGGTCGGTTTTGTATCATAACATTTTGTAAACATTGATATCGTACATTTAGAAGCTTACTGTCAAAATAATACATACGCAGATGATGCAGGCCGGTTTTGTCTGTCATATTATTGTATAAACGTTTATATCGTACATTTAGGAGCTTTATTCAAGTATGCATTGACTATTACATAAACGAATATCTTTATTGGTAAATGCATATGTAACTGTACATATTGAATGGAAAGTTTAGGTTTAATATGCTTGTACTTGTTTTTGCAATATACCGATAAATACAGCGAGATACGTATGTACATTTATTTGCAATATTTAATAATAATATAAATAAGTATATGAAGAGACGACCAGAGAGGATTAATTGTATTAAGATTAGTCTGGTGAATAATTATTTTGCAAATGCTTATGTGATCGTTACCTCCGCAGCGGAAGTTATTTTGCCGGCGTTGGTTTGTCTGTGTGACTGTTTGTTTGTTCGTCAGATAACCTTTCGCCAATAAGTGATGAACATATTACACTTTCTGGAAATGTTGGAAATGTGCAAATGAACAAATGAATAGATGTTGATAGCAATCCAGGTCACCGTTTGGATCCAAGATTCTAAATGGATATTGTATTATTGGAAGCTGGGATAAATTGACTGTCTTGGTTGTGTTTTCTAGTATAATTATATCAGTCGTTTTGAGTGTTAACGCAAGAACATATTTCATCTACAGGTTTTAGGCAGACTAGGCTTTAGTGGCAGCGTCAAGGAATTTTTTGCTACTCTTCGAAATGATTCACGATTTATCATCAAATCACCGGTAAATATATGCTCTTGCTTATTGAAACTCATTAAAATATTAGCACAATAACACCCATTTAACCATAAATTGACACATATTACAAGGCTGATGCTAATGTAATATTAATTATATGCTGTACCACCATATTGATTTGTGTTTGAGATGATCAACACTAATTATTAATGTATATTTTATAAGTAGTGAAGCAATATTGCATTTAATATTATTTTGTACAAAAAGGAAGGATAATAGCTATTGTTTTAAATAAGTATGTTTAAGGAACCTGTTTGAAATGACTTCTCTTCAACAATCAAATAATAAACAGTTCATGTGTTTATGTATATTTCGTCAATCCAACGTATCTGAACGTGTTTCAGGAAGAAACCATTAAAAGATATGAGTCCATTATAAACGACCGAGTGAAACCGAAACTCTCCAAATTTTTCAAAGACATTCCAAACAACCGGGTTGTGTAAGTATATATATTATCTCACACCATGTTTCATAGCATATAATTAAAACCTTCATGAACAAGTGCACATATTGTCTGTCCGGTTTCTTAGCATTGATCATAAATCTCAGACGAACGGCTAACGTGCGGCTGTGGTAATACCATTTATTTTGAAAGGAAATGCAATACCATGTTACTACATGTAAGTGTAAAGTAATTTTAGTTTTAAATAATCACAAATTAATAGTGGTGCTGCATTATAGAGTCAGGTCACATCATATAATTACAACAATTAATGTTGACATGATTTAGTCATGTGGAATAACATCGCCATTACCATAAATTGTAAAATTTGACCTCGAGATAACGTTGGGGAATGTTTATTTGAAAATTGAAAATTGCTATAAGACATACACATTTTACCATATAATCTTGCAGTACCGTGGCAAGCCTTAGTGACATATGTGAGAGAAGTTTATCGTTTCACATTGATAGCGAAAGGCAATGCTATATAATTGTCACGTTTCAATTTGTCGGGCTTATGTTTTAACAAAAGCGGTTATTCAACGCCCTTCCAAGTATTTGGCCAATTGTGCACGTTATCGGGCAAAATAAGGTTAATAACACAGATTATTCACTATTTTTGTTGGCATGATTAACAGGGTCAAGCCTATGCCGTACGATGGTCCAGCGGGCACATATTCATTTGGTTCTCCCGACGGCTCCAGGCCTGGTGTATTCTATGCTAACGTCAGGAGGCCAGAGGACAAGTAGGTGACATTATTACAATTAAGTTTATGTTTTATTGAAAAGTGCATAACCTGTCACACTTCAGGCGTTGACATTCGATGGGATGCATTTCAGTCGTCCAATTAGTTTGTATATGTTATACCCTAAAACAAGTTTTATTGTAATGTTTTAATAGTTTATGTTGGTTTTTGTCTTTAGTTTTCTACTTATTTGGTCCTACTCCCCGAAAATAATCTCTAAATTAAGTGTTTTCTTTTACATGAGCATGTATTAATCTCCACAAAATACAATTCCCACGTGTGAAAGAACCGTGTTTGATTGTTGTAATTATATGATGTGTGCTGACTCTATAATGCAGCGCCACTATTAATTTGTGATTTGTTATTGGCAATGTCCACCTCCGATTTTCGCATTTTTGTTGCGATGTTAAAGCCCCACCTACAACATGCCTGCTTTGGTGCTGCACGAAGCGGATCCAGGTCATCATCTGCAGGTATCTAATCAAACTGAATCATTAGGTGTTTTGTCAAATGAGTTCTTTGGGTTTGCCCGTGTTATTACTGATAATCTTCACTAAATGTATTCTACCTAAATATTGTTATAACGAGAGCATTATGGTAGTGGTGGTGCTGGTGCTGGTGGTGGTGATGATTATGATGATGATGATGATTATTATGATGATTATGGTGATAAAGATGCTAACAAAAATGCTGAAACTATTCGAGTGTGTTGACGATAATGATACATATGATGATTACAACGGTGATGAAGTAGAGGTACTTATGTATGTTCTTACAATATTTGCAGGACATTTATGCCCAGGCAGCGACCGGGATCCCAATGTTTCAAAAAGTCATCGACTACACGAAATATTTTACCATTCCACTACATTTTCCATACTACACGTCGTATACAGAGGTAAATTTACGTCCATTAGATTCTGAATTGCAATTTCATTAGTAACATGCTTATCAAGTTATCGTCATTGCTCTAATAAATAACTATTAAAACGTGCGTCTTCCTGCAATAGAGCTAAACGTAAGAAAATAAAACAAAAACAACAAAAAAGTATAAATATATGTTTATTGTCAATGTCAGATTAAGCAATCTTGCAACGTTTCAGCTTACAAAACTTGCTGTAAAAATCAATTAAGAGTTAAAACAAATTGTGACAATTGTGTACTAACATAGACGTTTGAATTCAAAACGTACTTAGTTATAAATATCTGCAGGAGAGAACTCTTAATGGCAGAACAAGGTCCTTTATTTACGGCAAGCGATTTATGCCAAAAATAACACAGCACTATACAAAACAACGTTACAAACACAAAACACAAATATAGCATTGTGGTTTAAAACCGGATAAAACCGGTTTTCAAGCCTTACAAATTAAAGCCGTTGACATTTATCTTCCAGGGCTGGGGTCTTTATGCAGAGGCACTTGGAGAAAAGGATCAACTGGATATATACCTAGATGATTACGAACTGTGCGTTGACGCCGTTTTTGTTTTACGGTTTTACGGTTCAATATGTGTAGACTATAGTATGCCGGTGAACAAAAGAATAAGCATTGATAAATAGTTCTCCGGACATTCAGATTGTTTCATAATAAACTCCATAATTGTATTAACATATCAATTATAGTTAGATAACATTCTAAAATAATCAATAACTAAAATTTCTAGATGTATGATACTTGATACGTTGTATATGCTTCAGGATGGGACGCTATAGTTTCGAAATATTCCGAGCATGCCGCCTGGTAGTGGACACTGGCTTACATTACTTCAAGTACGGTAACATGGATGATGTGATAGATATACAAATATAACCGCACTATTCATAAATGACTTTTAAAGCCGCAGACCAGAATTATGTTTATAAAAATAAAACTTTGCAGAATCGCTTCTAATGGATATCTTACCTATCAAAATACAAAACACGCATTGAAATCGGTAAAATAATAACGTTTTGGTAACTTTTTATCGTATAGATTCTGTATGCGGTAGCTGGTGATGCCTCTGGAGTAATTCAGCATAATCAGCATGTACACTATTGTATATTCCGTTCGTACCAAGCGTTTTCGAACATAGACAATATAAAATGTCTTGTGTAAATGAGAAATAGTTGTCAATCGAATAAATACCACAAACGTTCATTAGAACTATTGCCAAGTTACGCTGAATTGAATTATTATCTATGGACTGCGGCTTTAATAAATCGATGGTTGAAAACCAAAAGGTACCAACTCCTATTGATTTTAGTGGCAGTTGGTACCTTCTGGTTTTCAACCCTTGAAATGATCATTAATGAACAATGCCATATTCCATTGCACATACATCAACTATCGTTCATTTTATTTATATTAGTGTCTTTAATTTTTTAACATTTTAATGAATTTCAAGAAACCAACACGCTGTCTCTTTATGTTTCTACATATTTATATTATTTTTTAATAACATGGATTGTTTGTGTCTTTTTATTATAATCGATTGTCAATTCAGCTTCTCCGATTAAATAAGATGGTATTACATTTGTGTCATATGTCATAATGACATGCGTACAATACATAAACAAGCTACACGTATATGACGTTTTATAAGCGGTTTTATACAGTTACCTCGTACATGAAATCCTAATATACATGTACTTTTTCATGACAGTTGGACCCGTGATTCGGCAATCGAATACATGCTGAATTACACGTCGTTCACACGTGACGCCGTGCAGATTGAGATTGACCGTTACATCACGTGGCCCGGGCAGGCGACCGCGTACAAGATTGGGGAGCTGAAAATAAAAGAGTTACGCGCCTTTGCGGAGCAGGAGCTTGGTATGCATTTGGCATACTATTGTTTGTTGTGTCTGGTGTAATAACAACCGTAAACGAAAATACTGTGAAATGACAATGATATGCTTCTTTCACCATTTAATAAATTTTGATAAAAATTGTGTGTTCAATTATACGCATGACATTGTAACTATATTTACCTAAAAATAACAGATGAACAATATTTGATTGTTAATGTGTTCATTTATATTTCTGACAGTTATGGCTTTGTTTGTCGGATGTATTCTGCGTTTTCTTGAACAACATTCGAACTGAAAAATCGTTATCCTAAACAATACACACACTTTCATCAGGTGTTCATCTGTTATTTTATTAGGCCCTGTGTTTGACATAAGGGACTTCCACTCGGTTGTGTTGGACAATGGTGCGGTGCCTCTGTCAGTTCTGGAAAAGCTTGTCAACGAATGGATACATCAGGTCAAATCCCAAGGCAAGTTCATGTTTGTATACTAACTCTACAGTTAGGATTTATCGTTCAATATAACTAAGTTTAGCACCAGCTTAGTAATAACATAGTTTTCTACTTGCACATTCTACATTGTAATTTTGATGTCAACGCTATTTACTCATAAGGTGCATGGTACTGACATATTCCTAAACTAATGTTTTTGATACAAATAGACCTAGTCATCTGGTATCGATAATTTTGATGATTGGTTCCGTTACAA
This sequence comes from Congeria kusceri, assembly GCA_027627225.1. Classification (NCBI taxonomy): domain Eukaryota; kingdom Metazoa; phylum Mollusca; class Bivalvia; order Myida; family Dreissenidae; genus Congeria; species Congeria kusceri. Next base: position 29,274,176 of record CM051029.1, read on the forward strand.
GAATAAAAATTAAAACAAAAAAATACAAATTGATTATGGGAACGTTAAAAGGAAATAATATTAAATTATATGGTCGTATGAAACAATACTGTTGTAATAGCTAGCATACGCCAGTATATTGTAGTATCGTCTGTCAACTACTAAGGCTGAAACAATTTGATACCTTTCTAATAAAGTCGTATTTATGCTACACTGGGGGTAACAATGAGATTATAAGGTCGACAAGATACAAATATAAATATAAATAGTCCAACCGCGCTACTTTCCGTGTGTGTTGCTTGTCACACGCATGCATAATAGTCATAAACGAATGTGTCGAGTTGGTCGGACGGGATTGTAAGCAGGACCCCTAATCACAAAGCTCCTTAGGAAAAACTTAGAAAATTCCTTAACTGAAGTCAGTGACAGTTCCGTGTAAAGGTAATTGTACATTCAGATAAAGTAATTGTACATTCCAGTATTTTAAACTAGTAAATTGTTCATACATGATTCGGTATTTAACCTTTTTAAAAATAAAAATAACTGGATTTCACATAGAAAATTTGATCTAAAATGTTCACTTACATACAACTTAAGTTAAGATTACCCTTAGGAACATTGTGAATACCGGCTTTGAATATTATTCACAGAAACTATCGAAAAGGTATCCAGCGATTACTGGTCTTGGAGGCTATCTATCTCGAGGGAGTACTCCACCTCCATTGGTACCTACAAATACAATGACAGGCTCGACTCGTACACCTATGACAAGCTGGAGGACATGAAGGTAGGGAGAAGTTGGATATGAAAGTAGAGAGAAGTTGGATATGAAGGCATAGAGAAGTTGGATATGAAAGTAGAGAGAAGTTGGATATGAAGGCATAGAGAAGTTGGATATGAAAGTAGAGAGAAGTTGGATATGAAAGTAGAGAGAAGTTGGACTTCGCAATACTGTAAATCGTGAATTGAAAGCCAGCTTTCTTTGCACATATGCTGCTGACACCTTCTGGCCTTTAACAGACAAACTGAAAGAAAATGAAAACCATAAGAGCATGGTTATAACTATCATCAATATAAAACTTAAGCTGCATCAGTAGGAGATAACTCGTATTTAATTTAGCAGCACGTTCTTTATTTAAGGCAAGTGACCTTTTGCCTATACAACATAATACAATACGAAAAACAAGTAACAAACACAATTACTCAACACACACTTATGAATACAAATAAGGTCACCGCCTTGGAACGGTCACTGTAAAGCATTGGTATAATGACAACAGAACTGGTCCTGACAAATGTAGGTGACACTCATTGTTTAACGATTTAATCGTTGCTGAAAATATATAAGCAATTGCTACTAGATGGTTGTACAACGCATTAAACTAGCATAATAAAGCACGTTTATTTAATGATAAGTAGTGAAATATAGAAAACTATCAGTGAGATATATCTGTATATCACTCACAGTGAGGGACTACTTTTTGGGGTCCCGATTTAATACAGTAAATGAAATTCCGGGCTCGAAACTGTGTAATGACGTCATTATGTTGACGTCATGACGTTATGATTTCCGCGATATTTTCCAAAAATGTAAAACAAAGGTTAAAACAGCATAAAATAATAAGAACATGTGTTTGTTTTCTCTGTGATAACGCATGATATCATCACCGGAAAGAGAGACAATTAACATTTATTCACTCGCGCTAGCGCTCGTGAAAATATTAATTGTCTCCCTTGCCGGTGATGATATCACGCGTTATCACACCGAAAACAAACAAATATCCTCTATTTATTAAACTAAAAAAATAACACATTAATAAAATAATAATAATTTAATAAAAATATAACAGATTGACCTTCATGAAATATGATCATGTTTCAGTATATTCCATTGTACCGATGGATTACCATCGATTGCGTACTTTTATATTGATACAGGTTCAAGTAGACGGCTTTTTAAAACGCTTATCGTGGGTAAACAGTTCGGCTCTAACAGGGGAAAAGCTGATATCATTCAATGTTCTAAGGAGTATCCTAGAAACCGTTCGAGATGGATACGAATGGAAAGAGTATGAACATTTCATTGTTCTTTATATATGGTTATGGTTAAAGTAAATATGGCAATTTGTAAACCTACCAGTTGATTCCATGAACGATGTAAGCCAATATTTTGCACCATTATATGTTAAACGTTGGCATATTTCAAACGGTCATACCTACACATACCAGCTATGAAATATTAAGAGTTCGTATACAGATGCGTTGATTCAGTGATAAAGATATGTTATGCAAATATTATGCATAATACTGTGTTAAACATTGGCACATTTGAAAGTTTCATACCTACCTATCAGCTATTACTGCATATATCGTTTCATTGCGTGTGTAAAACACGCATTAATTTTAATAGCTTTTTAAATTAAGTACTTCTACATATTTCAATACTCTGTAATGGTCAGGTAGATCTATTAGTATCTAATACAAAAACTACTTTTATTTCCGATGATTTATATGGAAAAATCAGTGAAAGAAAATTGTAATTTACTGTTCTAAAACAGTCAAAATAAAATTGGTAATTTACTGTTTAAAACAGTGAAAATTACCACTTTAATAGTAGAACTGTTTTTTACCGGTTCGGAAAATACCAAAATAACACATTTTTAAGCATAAAAAAGAAACTTTGTTGGTTTCGGTAGAATATCGATTGTCAATTCATTCGTGATAGAAAATCATGAGTAAATCAAAAATGCCGCGCCACTCGTGAAAATATAAATTTATATGATAAATCGTGAATTATAATCGATATTCTACCGAAACCAAAAAATATCCTCTATTTAAATGCTTTGCTATTATGACAGCTATCAGCCTTTGAATCCAATCAATTTCATGGAGCTTTGGTTTGTCGGCCTCGACTTATTTGTTTCAACGCAACCATTCGACACAGAGGGTGACTTTGTGAACTATGTTCGGAGGCTGGAAGGAGGTCCCCAACAGGTATTTATTAGAACTACGGCCTGCGTTTGTTAATTTTAGGTTTCTCAGACTCGCTGAAACGATTGTTTTTGAGCATACAAAAATTGGTACACAACCAATAGTGTAAAAATAATAAACCAAAAACATGATAAAAATAAATTATTTCCAACGATGCCGTTTTCCGTATGAATTATATCATGTTATATTTCAGCTGGAAGAAATGATGAACTTGAGTCGCCGAGCAATTGCTAATGGTCATACCAGCCACAATGCATCAGTGGTAAGTTTAGCATGTGCACCGTTTTAAAGCACCCAATGGCAGTTTCATCAGTTTAATTGACCGTTTCAGTGCGGAATGTATATGATTTATGTCTAAAATTGTTCAGGGATGTTAAAACACCATTGATGTTAATTACGAGTATGTACACGATTATGAAATCGGTTTGCAGGCTTAAACAATAAGAACCAACCCACATTGCATTTACCATTTTCAGATACATGTCACTTGAAGTTGTATTACAGGGCTGGTATTCACAAAGCTCCTAACGGAAATCTTAACTTAAGTTGTACTTAAAAAAAGTGGAAATTTCAAATCAAAATTTCTATGTGAAATCCAATGAATTCCGTACAAAGAATGCTGCAGTTATAAATATATGAGCAGTATTTACACGTTTACAACGTTTAATGTTAAAAGACCTATACACGAAACAGCCAGAGACTTAAGGAATTTAATAAATTTAAGGAATTTACTTAAGTTTTCCCTACGTGCCCAGAAACATCTTAAGTCTACCTTAACTTATTGTCACTTGAGTTGGAATTCTCCAATTGTGTTATGCGTTTAACGATACCAATACATGTGTGAATCCCTTCACAGTAAAACAAGCAAATGAAAATAAATTAGCTGATAATTAATAAAATACTAAGAATAATTAACTGTGCAAACTAAATCAAAAGCTAAATAAAAGGATGCATTTTAGGTTACGTATAAAATATTACTTAAGATGTGTTTTGACAATGACACCAGATGTCATCTATTTTCACACATATATTTAATGTTCAGTCGCGTGTTCCCGGAAACATAGACGACATGGTTAAACCACCGAAGGAATCGGCACTTTATACACCATTTTTAGACTACGGCAATGACATTCTGAGCAACAGCGCGTACGTATGCAATTGCAAGTACACGTTTAGTTTTGTGTAAAAAAGTCAGTTAATTCAAAAAGTGGTATGTATTATTACTTTTAGTATGTATATGTTTAACTTCTTTTGTTAAAGGGAATACTATCCGAGAGACTTATGTCAGTAAAGTCCAGTTCCCAGATCGATCAATTCGATTGTTCGGGTCGCCCCAATATCCCCACGAAGGCCGACCAACGGCTTGATTGAGTGGTGTTGAACATGAGTGGTTTTCGACGGCTACATCGTCGTACACCACTCACGAGTCCTACACGACATAAACCCGACAGCCATTCCGATATGCACAGGATTTTTATATCGATCTATACTCGATATTGATCTTGACACGATATTTTGTTATGTTAAAATGCAATTGGCAAAGTTCTAAATGAACTATAGGTTGAATATTTTAGGAACTTCATGGACCATTATATAATGCACTCTACATAAAACGCATTATCGAAAACATGATTGAAAAGCTAATTTAAGACACGAATACAGATAATATGTGGCCTTTATGTTTAGGGCAGAAATTTGCAGCTTGTTGGTGCTATGAATGATAATTATATTTGGACATTGGTAGTACATGTAGATTGAGTTTTCTGAAAGAATAATAACGTTGTTATTGCATGTGTGCTTAGGGCAGAAATGGACACACGACTACAAAAAGCCATTATTGCATTCAATACAGCGCTACTGGAAGTTAAATCGTTCCTTATCGACGTAAGTTAGTGTTACATGTTAGTCTCCAATGTTCCTTTAAAGTATTGTTTTGTAGTGTGTCAACTATTTCAAAACGGTATTGCAGTAATTTTGCTTAAAGATTGAAAAGACGTGTTCGCTTAGCAGTTTAATGTATATATCCATTTTGACACATTGTTACTATAATAGCAAATGTATGTTGATAAGCTAGTATTAAATGTGTTTGAGAGAACAATATAAAACTGAATTTATGGTATATAAACGTTGTTCAGGAATACATGCCTTCCACACGTCCCGGTCTGGGTATAGGAAGTCTTCCACGGGGCAAGGAAAACTACCAAGCTTGTCTCAGATTTCACACGTCTACAGACATAACGGCAGCGGATGTCTACGCCAAAGGCGTGGAGGAAGTGGATCGTATTGCTAAACTCATGAGACAGGTATGTGGTCATAAGGATACACGGCGAATTATAGACACTGATCATACTTATATTAAACCATACCTTTGTATGCAGTGCTTACCTGGTGTACACATATAATGTGTAACTTGACCTTTCAGAATGATGATGCCCTACTGAATACTGGCCGAGACTGAAAGTGGTCATGTACCAAATAATGTGCCACCATACGCAATAGCAGGGTTGTAATATATGTTATTAAACAAGTGATTTAATACAGACCCTGTTATTTCTCCGAGGCCAGTCGTATTGGCCCAAGGCCGGACTATTTATTAAATAACTGCTCACTAATATAATGTTTGTAGATTTTCTTCAGATATGTACCTTCAGAAGACATGTTGTTCCGATTTTGATAATTGTTCGTATTTGCAATTCAAATGTGTCTGCTGCAAAAAGTAAACTTGTAGAATTAGCAAACATTTACTACTAATACGTACCCGCTTAGGTCAGACAGCACCATAAATCCCCGTAAAATACTCACGAGTATTTCATTCAGCCTAATGAAAAGAAAACGTATTAGCAAATCACCTTTACTCGCCAAGAACCATAATGGGTGCACTACCACACATTTCAGCTAAGAATCCTTATCACCTTTTCGACTGTGTCTAAATAGCCAGTCAAATTCAGTAAACATGCGGTCTAAACTTTTCGGCCAGTGCCAATGAATGAATCAGAGTTTGGCACTGTTATCGAGGAGGCCAAATTTGTATTATTTGAAGAGGCAACTATTGTGTTTCAGGGTATATTATGAATAGTTACGTATTTAATAAATTACATTGTACACTGAGTTCGAAAATTTTCAAATTTGTGTAGAAATAGACACAGAGTCATCAAACTTTCTAACATAATTGTTGAATTGCAAAAAGATTTAAATGCACTATACTCTGCACTGTGTTCTACTCATGTGACACACTGTACATTTGTATTAGGCTATTAGTCAATATATAGCTATATGTTGTTGACGTTCTTTTTTAATAAAATAGTGTATTAATGGTCTCACTAAGAACACACTATAATTATAGAGCAACATTTTCTTTTTTTCCTGCGAATGCAGGTGAAGTTTCTCATTAGCAGCATTTCTCATTTAGAAACTGAATTGTATTATGTTTATATAATACTAGTTCATGTACACGTATACTATTTATACGTGGAATTGACTTGTTCTGTGTTTCAGAAAATGACCAAATTAGGGTTTCCAAACACAACAACTATATCAGAGATGTATACAAATTTGACAAGTGACCCGAAGTTTCTCTTTTACAATCCAGTAAGTTAAAATACTTCGGTTTTTTAAATATTTTTATTGCGAAAACTATATAAACCAACGCACGTTCATTTAATATAACTATCATATATGAATGGTACAAAATGAAATGTCAATATTTAAAACTTTCTCGTGGTGCAGTTCAGTTTGGAAATAAATATTTTATACTAATTAATGTTGAACACGGAAAGAACATATATTACGATATGCATTCTATATCTGTGTTGATACGAAGAGCATACTAAGCTACATAACACGGTATCATATAAAGAATATTCAAATACCGTTGGAAACAATTAATATGTGTTCATGAAACATGCATTACACCTACTGCTATTGATATGTATTTTAAAAAATGCACATTTAAAGCTCTTGCTAATCAAATCTGGATGATTATGTTCGCAGGCAGATGCACTAGCGCATTTCAACGAGATCATTTTCGAGCGTATTAAGCCATTGATGCCAAAATACTTCAGCCATACCCCAGACTTGCCGTTAGAGTAAGAGCTTTTCATTTATATTTATTGCGTTGGAGCTAAGGAGTAATGATACTATTTTCAAAGGAGTAATGATATTATAAATATTACAACAGCCATCGAGAGATGATGTGAACAAATATGCACCGACTAAAGTTTTACATATCATATAAACATAATACATTAATACGAGTATTAAACTAAGCATATTCGAAACACGTATATACCAATATAAAACGGACGTTTTTACGTCATTACATAGGCTAATCAATTTTCAATCACTACGCACTTAGAAATCCATACAACTTTGTTGTTGGTCCACAGTTTATTATAGGCGAACTATTATACGATTGTCTTATTTTGAAAACTTTGACAGTTGGTAATCTCGGCTGCAGGATCAGTTGACTGAATTAACATATGTTTGGTATTAAAGCTATAGGCAATTGGGTTCATTTGACTGAACGATATTTCAAGGCGTTCATATGTTTAATGCTATGAGGTTAATAAGTAAAACATACCAGTGAATGCTAATATAATCTTTCACCATAGGTCCAGAGAATTGATGATAAGATAATTTCTCTCTGGGTTTTTTTTTCAACAAATATGGAATAAAAATCAAATGTTGATTGCAGTGCAAGATCTTATTTTATTTCAGTCTATAGTGGGTATTAATATTTTCTATCATGTCATTATATGACCACTCATGAAATAAAACACGCGCTCACTCTGAAAACAACACATATCATCTGTGTGCTATTGACGTAAACACAACCTAAGAACGCTCTAGTCTTATCTTACAGGGTTCGAGCCTCTGTCTCGGATGGCGTTGGTGGAGAGTACTGGACGGGTGCCGCCGATGGATCCAGGCCAGGAATATTCTATGTCAATCTACACAGACCACAAGACAAGTACGTGCGTAAACCATGTTAGAAAACCAACAGCCACTAAGTGAAATTGTGTATTCAGTTTTGGTCAATGACATGGAATGTTTAAATACCTGTTTTACAGCGTAGTGCTTTCGGACTTAGTATTTGCCTTTTCTTTTTGTTTTATGTAAACACTAACAATATTTGCCATAACAGTTTCTTTAAGGATACATGTATACGTTTTAGAGTCATGAGAAGTTTGTTAGAAACCGTGTTTAAATGAATGTAACTAAATTGATAAATAAAAAAATCAATAAAATTGTATTTTATAATATGAACAGTACATGTATTAATAATAAAATAATATTAAGTTCTCAATAAAGACAAATATGCATGCATGAATTTTCAATTCTTGTTCAGTCCCTCATATGACATGGTCGCTTTTTCACTTCACGAAGCCTTGCCCGGTCATCACATGGCGGTGAGTTGCTACTGCGTGTAGTTGTAAAATCACTGATGAAAAACATCGAAGTGCGTCGAAGTTTATACATTACAATAGAATTAAGAAAACATATAATGCGACTTCACGGAAATTTGAATGTTGTAAGAGTAAAAATACGAATAAGCCTTTATTAAAGAAGCACATTATTTGTTAATCATCTAATAAATATAATGCCATACATATTTGAGTAAGGAGTTATATAACAATGGATGCAAATCGTCAAAATTCTCTTCAGTTTATTGTTGCTTTTCCTTTTCCATTTTAAATACACGTCTCAATGCTGTGATTTAATGTTCTTCTTTTCAATGTATAGGAAAGTTACGGGCTTCTCGCCGACATACCGCCTTTCATGAAGAACTTCGAGTGGCTCGCATACAGCGCCCCTTACTTCTTTCCATTCTTCAACTCGTTTGGAGAGGTCAGTAGTTACCAGCGCGTAGTTTATTCATTTCAGTCTTCAACTCGTCTGGAGAGGTCGGTAAACACATGTACATAATTTATTCATTCCATTATTCAACTCGTTTGAAGAGGTCAGTAGTTACCTGCACATAATTTATTCATTCCATTCTACTACTCATTAGAAGAGGTCTGTAGTCACTTGCAAACAATTTATTCATTCCATTCTTCAAGTCGTTTGGAGAGATCAGTAGTTATCTGCACATATTGTATTCATTTCATTATATAACTCGTTGTGAGAGGTCAGTAGTTACTAACACATAGTTTATTTTTTCCATCCTTCATCTCGTTTGGAGAGGTCAGTAGTTACCTACACATAGTTTATTTTTCCCATTTTTCCAACTCCTTTGGTGTAATTGCCTTTCTTAAATGTAGTTTCCAGAAACTGTTGAAGTTTCTACATGTACCTTGGCATTTGCTTTTCTGAAATGAATAATTGAACTTCTTTAGGGACCATATATGTTATTGGGTTTTAAACCTGTGATCAGAATTTCTATAATGGCAGTCAATATTTTGTTGATATTATTGACTTTTAATATACATCCAGGGCTGGGCTCTATATGCGGAGTTCCTTGGAGAAGAGATGGGAATATACCATGACGATTACGAAATGTAAGTTGGTTAAATATGCTCATCTCTGATATTAATAACAATGTTCTGGCATGCGACACAAAGAGTTAAATATCAAGTTTTGAATGGCATGCAGCATTTGTCCCTTAAGTAGTGTTGTTTGCGTAATGTCTGCATGCCAAGTCGAGATTGATATAATGGCCTACTTAGGTGTAGACCACTGACATACAGTGTGTTGAGACTGCGGTGAAACTGCCTTGCTAAGCTGTTGAGTACATAAATGAACATGAAAAATTCAACAATAACTGGATGATGAAAAACCAACATTTTATGGCAAAAAGCGCAAAGGTGTATTAAACACAAAATCAGTATCGGGGTGTATATTAAACGTTTCAAGTTTCTCAGACTAATCATTTTTGGCTCTTTCATATTATGGTTTAGGACTGCATTTTTATAAATTAGGTAAGGTAATCAAAGCGTTATCACGTGTTCCTTTGTTTATACTTGAAAACAACTCATCGATCAAAATAATTAGAAAAAGTAAATCGATTTATTAAAACAAATACTGTCATTTCTGAAAGGAATATTGAATATGAAAGATTGCCATGGCCACAAAATAATTCCGGATTCCTTTCAACTGGAGTCGACTCTTACCAATTTTGTTGACAATAAAAATCGCTTAAATGGTGAAATGGTGCATTAATACGATGATAGGACTTACAAGTACACTTATAAACTGATGTATTTGCGTTTCACAGGCTTGGTCGCTACGGTGAGGAGATGCTTCGAGCGACGAGACTGGTGGTAGACACAGGCATCCACGAGTACAAGTAAGCAAATCATTCCAAACAGTATTAATAGTTTGGGTTTGTACGTTGGTCTTATTTTGGTGAACATGTTTGTGTTGTTTTGTGTTGTTTATCTGGATATTACAAATACATATATTAAGCGCATTTACTTTTTTGATACATTTTGGTGTTTTTAACTATATTCAACAAATACCTAAAAATAGTACGCAGTTTGAATTACATATTTATTATATGCTCTTTAGTGAAATATCGAATTTTATTCGTGAAATGAAATTTTATATTTTCACTGTTGGAGCAGTGAAAATATAAGATTTTATATTTTCACTGCAGTGAAATTATAACATAAAACGGACTATTTTTCCATAAATAGCATCGATCTACAATTAATGGTTTATAACCCTTGGCAAATGTATATACATGTACAGTATGTACATGCATATGTTTACTTAAAGCAAATTTAGCGTCAACGACTCACAAAATATGGCAACATTTTCCCACCATACTAACGAGTGACAGTTTTGGAATCACTTTTGACGTCATTTGTATGACGTCAGAATACACGAACCTGTGACGTTTAAGCTTGTTTCGCGCAATTTTATTTATCTATTGTCCAAAAACATATAATAAAAATAAAATGTGTTGATTTCTGTGTAAGATCGTATTTAATTTCACTCGTGATAATAGAAAATATATATTTTCACTCGTGGCTGCGCCACTCGTAAAACTATCATTTTCTATAAACAGTCGTGAAATAAAATACGATCTTACACCGAAATCAACAAATATCCTCTATATCACTTTTAACGTATTCATTGTATTATTCATGGGTTGTTCAGTTGGACGCGGGATCGCGCTATCGCCTACATGCTGAACTATACGGCCTTGACCCCTGCCGCCGCCGCCAACGAGATTGACCGCTACTCCACCTGGCCCGGCCAGGCCACTGGCTACAAGATCGGAGAACTGAAGTTCAAGGAGCTCAGGAAAAAGGCTTCTGACAGTCTAGGTCAGAATTGTTTTCCTTAGACGTCATTGGAGATTACAGAATATGTTTGCTGTAAATGAGACCTAGTTAAAAGTTGTTTCTGATGATTGTTTCAATGTTGGCAAAATTAATTGTGTTGTTGTTTCATTTCATTTTCTTTGTATAGTTCAACGAGGATTAAACCTTTTCTATGAAAGAAAACCATATCTCAAATGACAAATATAATAGCATTATTTGGCGTTTTTGAAAACCCACATACTGGTATATTTGCATCAATAATGTTAGTGCTTTTATTAATTTTATTAATATGTCATTTGGTGTAAACAAAACATCTAATGGAATGCCTTTACATATATATACAATTTTATTTTATGAGGAAATAATCATTTTTGAACAGTGTAGATGAAAGTAGAATACATGTATGTAAATACGGACAAAATAACAATTCCAAGTTTCCAGACTTTCGAAATTTCAAATACATTGAAACACTCATATTTTTCTCATGTAAATAAGTATAGCAGGGCAATTACCAAATTTCTGGATGTCATCAACATGACGTCAGTTCATTGAATGTATTTTCTTCTGCAGGTAGCAAGTTCAAGTTAGCGGAATTCCACTACACAGTCCTGCGCTACGGGTCGATGCCTCTGTCAGTGCTGGAGTACGTGGTAGACCAGTGGATTGCCGACCAGAAGGCCAATGGAGGCTAAGGTGGCGAAAGCGAACCTGATACGACCCCGACTAATGCTGGACCGGCATTCTCGTTCAACGCCTTCAATGTTGTATTTGTCGTTGTATATGCAGCTTTTCAACACTGGCTATAAATGAACATAGACTTATAAAACACAAACACCTTGGTACGATGTGTTATATATACGTTAATGGCAACAAAATACAATAGACTGTTACATATGTTATCATACAACATCCAAAATGAAACGAGACGAATACGTGTACATGTGAATCCACTTCTTAGTACGATATAATACATACATGTATATCATTGACTGACAATACAATACTAGGTCTATATAGATATATATGCAATAATTCAACAATGAGCATATCTGACCAAAAACATGTATATCCACTACAGGCACTTGATAGAATAAAAAAAATATATAAGCAAAACAAACCCTATTAGCCTACTACCTACCACATATAGACGGTTTAGCACATATCATTGATCGCAACAAAATATATTAGGCGTGTCTTGGGAAAATCGGGCTTAATCCATGTGCGTAGTGTTGTCCCGGATCAGCCTGTGCAAGCTAATCCAGGACGACACTTTCCGCCTACAGTGGGTTTATGTTTAGAAAAGACTTCCTTGAAACAAAAAATACCATAAAAACGGAAAAAGTAAATTTGTCTGTGCGGACTGCATAGGCTGATCTAGGAAGACCCTTTACGCAGATGCATTAAGACCGAATCTCCCACGACACGCCTCATACATATATTTAAAAAACAACAATAATTTTTTAAAGTAGTTCACTGCTGAGCATTCATTTACAAACATAATTATATGTATTTTATGTCTAATCAGGTAATATGTATCCCTTGTTTTTCTGTGTTATCTGTTGTCTCAATGCATTCACCGCACATGCCTCGTCATAGATGTTAATGTTAGGATGGTTCAGTTTAATTCCAAGTCGATCTGTATTTGCTGTCGTTGATCATCTGTCTTACGTCAATGTCGTTTGGGGCTGCAACTTGTACTGTTTATATACAATGTACTTTGTCTGTAATGTATGTATGACTTAATAAACACCGTTTAATTAAAACAGAATACTTGTTGCACGCGTTTGCGTATAGTTGGTCTGGTTTAATTTATAGAACATCTGATTAAAACGGCATACAAGAGTCACGAGTTATTAAACGGCTCATCAAATCGAAGTTTCAGACTTGGTAAAGATAGACAGAACATTAAAAGGTGTCCAGTTGGCATTTGGCAGTGGTGAATACCAGTCATTTTTCTTGATAAACTGGTAACTTGTTTAAAGACGTTCGCAACAAAAAGAAAATAATAAAAGGTTAATTTCTCCTTTTGTTTCATATTTCTTTATTGTATATAGGTTACAATATACTAAATTTCATCTATAATGTCCATTTAAAATAAATATGTTTAATAGTAAAAGTTCATAAAGCATATATAATAGTCAAAAACACAATTATGCAATGTATTTTCAAACAATTTAGTTTAGAAATGATCCATTAAATATCTCCATTCTATTGATACTTTTTAATGTATGTTAAAACGAAACAAGAAAAAAGGCTACACATATACCCTATGTGAAATCCAATATTTCCCAAGCAAGTTCGGTGAGCCATTCTTTTTATTAATGTTTGGTGTAAGTATAAATTGATGCAATTCTGTGCGAAATTTTAAGAAAATCTATCGTTTGGAACAAAATATGCACTTGATAAAAAATGAATTTTCAGAAAGCATTATTAGTTCTTATTTGATACACTTAAATGTCCAGTCAAATTCATTGTTTAAGCAGTAAATGTAGGTAAAGCGTTTTTATTACCAAAATACACTTGTATATTGCCAAACACAAAGCATATACAAACATATCAGTTGAAACAACCATATCCTTATTTGTAAAAAACTATCCTATATACTTAAAACATTGATACAAATCCAAACTGAAAAAGAGGCTTCGACAGGTACCGTTTTTGAAACCCAACATTTCTGGAATAAGGCCGGTGACTCCTAATTTTTAAGACTGTTTTAGTTTCAGTATGCAATGACGCATGTATGTGGGATATTTTAACAAAATGTGTCGTTTGGAACAAAAAATATCGGTATATTTGATAAATTATTGATGTTTTCACAAGCATATTTAATGCATAATAAACCTCGTTAAGAGTCCATTAGAAGTTATTTCTTTAATGATAACTCTAGATAAAGCGAGTTTTATCATTAAACTGCACTTGTATGTAACCAAACGAAATATTTAAAAAAGATGCAATTAAAAATCTCCATCTTTGTTTGCATATAAACGCTTTATATTATTCAACATTCGAAGTAACACAAACTTAAAAAAGACTTCGACAGGTACCGTATTCAAAATTCAATATTTCTGGAAAAAGGCCGGTGACCCCTATTTTTTAAGACTGTTTTAGTTTCAGTAAGCAATGACTCATGTATGTGGGATCCTTTAACAAAATCTGTCGTTTGGAACAAAAGATATCGGTATATTTGATAAATTATTGATGTTTTCAAAGGCATATTTAATGCATAGTTGACCTCGTTAAGTGTCCATTACAAGTTATTTGTTCAATGATAACTGTAGATATAGCGCGTTTTATCATTAAACTGCACTTGTATATAACAAAACTAAACATTTAAAAATGATGCATTTGAAAATCTCCATCTTTGTGTGAATATAAACGCTTTATAGTATTCAACATTCGAAGTAACACAAACTGAAAAAAGGCTTCGACAGGTACCGTATTCAAACTTCAATACTTCCGGACAAAGGCCGGTGACCCCTATTTTTTAAGACTGTTTAGTTTTAGGATACATTGATGCATGTTTGTGCCAAGTTTTAAGAAAATCTGTCTTTGGAACAAAAATTGAAGGAAATTGTTGCGAACGTCTTTAAATGTAATTGTAAACATTAAGCCTCTATCGAGTTTAAAAAGGTTATTCATGCATATACATTGCCATTTAGAACCATAATAATTTGACAGAAAAAAAATGAATAATTATGAATGTGCATATAATAACACATACACATATATAGGTATATCGGTAAACAAGCAAGTGGCCATTCCAATAAACGGTGTCATGGTCGCATAGTGTTTTATATTTAAGTTCCATGTTTTCTGTTGTTTTGATTGCATTGCATATTGTCGCATGCGTTGTATTATTCCTATTTGTTATATTTATTTAATGGCAATTACTATTGCAGATATTGGTGGTAACTCTCTGTCACATTGGTATAACAGAGGCATTCCTTTTGAACCCATACTCGTGCTTCTCGGTTTGCGAATGCGATGGAAAGACGAAATATGATTCCTTCGGCAATGACAATGTCAGCGCAATCCATTGAAGTCACCGAAATCTTCCATCATATCCTAAGTTCCAATTGCAAAGTTCACCTGTAGGATTTTACATTCCGAGAAATTATATCAGTCTTGCGTTAGAATCCAACGCCTTGATTGACGTTCCCCCAAACGTAGCCGGCGAACTGCCGCAATGGGAACGTATTCAGAAGTTCAGATGTCCTTTTGAAATAATAATATTTCGAACGTGTATAACAATGCTTTTGTCCGTCTTGAAAACATCGAGCTAGACATATCTTTATCAGGAAATAATTTGACAACGGTGCCAGCTGCGTTGTTGACTCTGCCTAAACTAGCGAAATTGTCACTTGAATATAACCCAATAATGTCAATCGATGCGTTCGCCATCAGCAGTCTACCGCCATGGAATTACTTTGGAACTGAACAATCTCAATGTCGAATCTTTGTCTTTGTACGAATATGGCGTCCATGACTATCATAATTTTAATATCAGCGGGGTCAATTGGAATGCGTTTGAATTAGTTATTGAAGAAACAAACATGACCGATATTGGGGATATTACCTGTAATGCGCGTTTG
This sequence comes from Congeria kusceri, assembly GCA_027627225.1. Taxonomy (NCBI): domain Eukaryota; kingdom Metazoa; phylum Mollusca; class Bivalvia; order Myida; family Dreissenidae; genus Congeria; species Congeria kusceri. The sequence goes on from CM051029.1 coordinate 29,290,005, forward strand.
AATGTTTCTTCATTAATTGTTATTGCCAACCGTTACTTAGACATTCGTTCCCTAGGGAAATGTAGACGTGAATTTCAAAACACACTACATACCATACAAGTGAGCGTTAATACATCATCCACAAGCGTGCCAGGTTTCTGTTTCAAATTGCTTATACTTCAATACATAACGAAATATCCGAAATCCGAGCCACAAATTTTGATTGACTAGCTGAGTTAATCGAACTGTCTCTCTCAAACAATCAAATACCAACTATCAATGTACATGCATTTGACACGAACACCAAACTGGACGTTTTGGACCTCACTTTGCTGTTCATGTTCAAACCTGCATATTCTGAAAAACGTGAACTTTACGTGGATTGCTGATTTGCAATGTCACCCATATTTTCCAGAAAGCCAGATTGATGTGAGCAATTGCCAATGAAGAAATTCAGTGCGATCCATGTTTTCCAGAAACCCATATTGATTTGAGAAATTGCCCAGGATGATATGCAGTGTGACCCATCTTTTGAAGACACCCAGATTGATTTGAGCAATTACCCCTGATGCTACACAGTGCGATCCATCATTATCCAGAAACCCTGATTGATTTGAGCAATTGCCCTGGATGATACGCAGGGCGATTCATCTTTTCAAGAAACCCAGATTGATTTGAGCAATTGCCCATGATAATATGCGGAGTGTTGTTGACAATGTTATGTTGTTACGACTAGTAAGTTGTATATTTACGTTGTGCTAATGATATAATGTTGTAATGTTGATAACGCCTTATATTTTGGTATATTTATGGATGATCATGTCTGACAATTGCGTTTTATTTACAATGCCTTTGTTTGCAAACGCTTACAGACTTTGGTATGTTGCTGATAATGCTGCACTATTGAAAATGTATTATTGATTGTAATCTTGGTTAATAGTGTTGTATTTAATTTGTTTGTAAAGGTGTGTGGTTTTTAATGTCTGGTATATTTACTAAGATGTTATTTGATTGTAATGATTATGCAACTGTTTTCGATAATGTAATCGGATAACAAATGTGGATAATATTGTATAATTGTTTATTGATTATGTAGAAATTTTATTATTGTTATCCATAAACTATACAATACAAATCTGAATATTTGAAAAGGTGATATTAAATGTTAGTTTTCATAATTACAAACCACAACAAACTTATGTTTGTTGCTGATGTTGTTGTTTTGCTGTTGTTTTATTTGTTTATTATGCTGCTGGTAACTATATATATATATTTATTCATTTATTTATTTATTTATTTATTTATTTATTTATTTATTTATTTATTTATTTATTTATTTATTCAAAACATACCGTGTAATTTAAATATATATATATTCCTAATCAGTTGAAGATTTTTCACTTGATTGAGCACTTGCGACATCAAAATCGTTGAGTGTTCTTGTCTGCCCTTTCACGGTTCAATTATCAAGAATTATGTTTTCTAATACTGTTGCGGAAAAGTAGCTATTTATAATGTGTCAAATATCTTATTAACGTAGAAACGTATCTATTAGTTGTTGTGTTCTGAATAAAGTGTCCCAATGGGCCAATGGCATGAATAGTTTATTGTAAAGAACAACTAATCTCACCCTAACATATCAATATTTCACCATGGCGGCAATAAAAAGTAAGCAAAATTACGTCACAAAACGTGTCAAGAATTCCAGATCAATGAGTATCAGATAGCAGGTCATCGATACAATATGTTTGTATTGCTAATTAAACATTCCTCGGTATGGTTGTGTTACACATACAATATACTTGGAAAATACGTATTTGTAATTGTTTTATCAAAAGTATTTAAGTATGTTACGTATACTAACATTTACAGCTTTTGCGTGTCTTAATATGAAAGTGTAAGTTGTAAGTTTACTATCTAAAGCAGTATTTTTGCTTAAAAAGTAAATTTGGGGGTAACGTAGATAATTTAAACATGTACATGTCAACATTGAGTTGAAGCGTCATTAAAACATCGCCTCTTTTAAATATTAAGTAAACACCAAGGGTAACCAGGTAGTTCTATTTCATTTTATATTCCACATAATTACGTTCATGTTGTATTTCAAGAATATGGAGGCAACATTTTTAACACCATACCACTATATATACAAACAGAACAGAAGTCAAAATCAAAGAAATATGAGACATAACAAATACCCTAACAATTTGGATTTATTGAATATCCAACATTAAAGTAACGTCATACCGTATATCAACGTCTTAAACGAGTAATTTGCCTATTTGTTACAAGACAATTGTCTGAAGTAAGGTATGTTGATATGTATCCATATCAAAATATCCTATTTTTCTCCAAGTGATGATTTTTAGTCTGGCTCCACGGTCTCTTTAAAACCTCACTAAATAAATATCACTATGCTCTTAAGAGTGAGAAAGAATTAACTCTTAGTCAGAAAGTACTTGAGTCCAAAGGAGACACCAAAAAGCTATACAAGTTTGTGAAGGATTTAACCGGAAGTGCGTCTGAAATCCCTATGCCAACTTTGGAAGACGGAAGTAGTCTTGCTGATACTTTTGCGGACTATTTCATGGATACGATTGAACAAATACAAGAGTCTCTGAAAGATGTTGATAACTTTAGCCCATCTGTGAAAGCGGTGCCATATTTTGAAACTTTTGAAGAACTTTCAGAGAATGAAATCAGAAAACTTATTTGTAAATTACAAACAAAGTCCTCAGAACTGGATATTTTGCCAACAAAAGTGTTAAAGTCATTCCTTAACGAGCTACTGCCTTCAATTACCAGGCTAGTGAATCTTTCCCTAACTCAAGGAGTTTTTCCGAAAAAATGGAAACAGGCAATTGTCAAACCACTTTTGAAAAAGTCTGGACTTGAACTGAAATTAGCCAATTATCGTCCTGTCAGCAATTTGTCATTTCTATCGAAATTGATAGAAAAATCGGCACTTTATAGACTGAATAAACATGTAAATGGTCACAACCTACTCCCTAAGAACCAATCCGCTTATAGACAGTTCCACTCGTGCGGGTCGGCTCTACTTCGGTTAACCATGACATCCTCATCCAAGTTCTGAAGAAGCAGTATGGTATCTGTGGTTCAGCGCTGGAATGGGTAGACTCATACCTGTGACCATGCAACTGTTGTGTGAGGATGAATGAAACATTGTCAGCTCAACGCGATCTCAGATGTAGTGTTCCGCAGGGAAGTTGTTTGGGTCCCTGGCTCTACCTGATATATGCGGGAACTATTTTTGATCTTGTATCCCCATCCATTTCCGTTTTTGGATTTGCGGACGACCATACGGCGAATACGCTTCCAGCCAACAACAAACGCAGAGGAGACATCAATTGAGGACCTTAAAGATTGTGCTCTTGTTATCAATGACTGGATGAACAGTAATAAACTAAAAATGAATGCGTCTAAGACAGAGTTCATAATGTTTGGCAGTCGCCATCAATTAAATAAGTGTAAAACCAACGAAATTGACGTCCGTGGTGAAACATTAAATTACAGAATTGTATCAAATATCTGGGCGCTTTTCTCGACGACACTCTAAATTTCAAAGAGCATGTTAAACGAAAGTGTAAAACTGCAATGTTGAACTATTTTAAAATCAAGAGTATCCGTAAATTCATAACCAAGAAGCGACTGAGATCTTAGTTCTGTCATGAGTGATTTCTCACTTAGATTATTGCAATGTCATTCTCTATGGTATCACTCAGGCAGAAATTGGTAAATTGCAACGTATTCAAAATATGTGTGCTAAACTTGTTCTGAACAGAAATATGTATGACAGTTCCAAACAGGCACTGTATGATCTGCACTGGTTACTTATTCAGGCGAAAATTAATTTTAAAATTCTTACTTACATGTACAACTGTTCTGTTGGGAACGCCCCACAATATCTAATTGAACTTTTGTCCAGTAAAGTCTCAAAACGCACACTTAGATCCTCAGAATCATCATTTGGTTGTTATGTTGTTCCTTTCAATATGATGAAGACCTTCAGTGACAGAAGTTTCAGTACTGTTGGACCTAGGCTTTGGAATGAACCGCCTTTGAACTTAAGACAAAGCGAGTCAGTGAACACTTTCATGGAACAGTTGAAAAGTCATTTCTTTAGAGATTATTTTACATTGTTTTGAAATGTTTAGTCACATAACATTAAAAAGAATCCTTCTGCTAGTGATTTGATGTATGTTGGTGTTATTAGTGAATATTTATTGTCTAATTTTCACTTCTATATCTCTCTGTAAATAAGGTATTTGTATTCTGATGAGTTATGATAACTGATTATTCATGATTGTCACTTTATTGATGTATCAGTGTAGATGATGTTTTATTTTTACATTTATTTATTATTGTACAACGCCGTTGAATATGTATTGTATATGTAGAAATAGGCGTTTTTTTTAAGCAAATAACAAGTTTCAAGTTTCAAGATCATGCTATACTTTCGAATACTGTCCAACGTCAGACAAGTTTCTTACACTAATTTCAAATATCTTGCGAAAGTGACGTCCCTTTGTTTAACTTACATGATGGAGCATAAATATATTGTTTTATAATTATAGTTAAATTGTTTCAAATATAATGGTTAAAAACATTAACTGTGGTTTTCCGTTTAAGTAGATCGTCAACAAAACAATGATCAATCAAAACAAAAACACCGAAAACCTACAACTTAACAGCTAAAACACAACAATTATTTGTATATTAATGAGCTAAACAAAAATTTCGTTTAATTGAACATCGTTTTATAATCTCTTTGATATTGACTCAAATAAAGAATAAATAGTAACACATTTGCAGTAAATAATGTTACTTCAATTAATTTGATAAAATCATACAAATAACACTATAATTATATATCGGAAAATGCATACATGAACGTAAGTTCTCTGTGCATATAAAGACACTTCAAGGAAATGGTGCAGCAAATAACAGCTGTTGTTGTTTTTTTCCTTTCATTAAACAAAGCACATTTATCTGAATACAAGTGAAACCGGATATGTATATCTGTATATTGACCAAATGAACACAATTCCCGAGTATATTAATCATACATTGACAATATTGCTTTATTGCATAGGTCTCATTTAATGTGAAATATATATCTTATACTATTTCTTTATTTTGCCTATGTTTAAAAGACGTGAACAAAATACATACATTATCAAACAGAGTGTTGAATACATAAACAATACTAAATAATTATATATTCAACAGATTCATTGCATAGATCCTTTGTGAAATAAAAATCTACAACTATGTTCTTTATTTAAACTGACTATGTTTTCAAGACATAAACAAAATACAAATAGTATCAAACAAAAGGTTGAATACATAAACACGACTAAATACATATTCAACAGCATAAATGTGAATTTCCAAAATATGTTTGATTTTTGAAAAATTGGTGTATTAGTTATAAGTGTGTGAGGTTCGGCATGCCTTCTAACCGGTTTAAACCACCCACCCCGTAATGCTTTGCATTGACCGTTTCAGTTTTACCCCATTTTTAATATTGCATATGTTTTGTGTTAGTTTTGTGTGGTGCGCATTGTACTGTGTTGTGTTGTATCAGCAGTAGGTAACGTGCCTTAAATAAAGGACCATAGCATCGGGGATTCAGAGGGGGCGGAAGCGGCGTACGCCCCTTCTAAAATTGCCCAAAGATTAGATTGTTTGAATCTGCCACTATAATTTAACATGTGCATTTCGTTACCAATGACGTGTTCTTCAATTAATTAGTGCAATTATCAAATTCGTTTTCCAGTATTTTTATTAAATTGATCCAGTTTAACTGTGTTGCATTGTTTCAATATATGTATCCTAAAATGTAAGAGATCAACAGCAGTTTGTTCGCAGTTATTCAAGATGTTCGCCCCTTCTAATTCAAAATCCAGCCCCTCTAACCCAAAATCCTGTTTCCGCATCTGTATATGATTAGGTTTCCTCTCCTGCTGACTAGTATGGAGTTTTGTATTTGTCTATTGAAATTATTATTTAATTATAAAAATTTCTATAACTGACTTTTCCTGTTTTAGAATACATTTATTGTTTACATTTCAAGGATTGCAAAGCACATTGATTGCACAAAGTTAAAATGTTGTTTTAAGAAAAAAATGTTACATGATAGACATACCCTAGTAATAGTTAACACAAAAATGGCATAATAAATATTTATGTTTTTTTATGTATTATGTTTTGCAACCAATACAGCATAACAGACTAAAGCTTTCGATACATTCCACAAATTCCTGGTTGAAAATTACATTTCTAGAGAAATATTTTTTTCCAACCTGAAACTGTGAAACTGCTCCTTTCGATTAAAACAATTTCTAGACTAACTAATGCTGAATCTCAGTATCAAAATGTTCTTAAAGTAAAAGTTTATTAAATGTGTCTCGCTGAAGTTTATTAATAATTCTACGCATAGTTTTTTGTACCTGATAATGCCTGTTGCGTCATCTCAAGAAGATATAATTCTTATGTAAACATGTTCAATTCACCTGTTAGCATCGCTATAATGCGTAACGCCGTAAGCATAGATTAATAGTAAACATTCTGTAAAACCACTGCGCAATGGACTATCTTGCGAATAACTTAGCATACAGAGCATCAAACTCTACAAAAGTACTTATTGAGCAATCATTCCAAAGAATGCCCATCTAAAATATACATAGACAAATATACCACAAACAGACAGAACCGATATGCAAAACCAAAATACTAGACATACTAAACCAAACATCGTCGTGTTCCTTTCCATTTCGTTATTTTATATTTCAGAAAGACCGTTTAAAGGTTTACTACAAATGTTACCGTTGCTACACATGGAGACATCGTAACTATCGACTGCGGGTTTCTGTTGATGTAAGTTTCTTAAATACGTTTCTTTCTCTCCCCACCGTCTTTGCAACCAGTTTGAAATGCCGCCATCAGACCTATAGTCAATTTGCTCCAGATCATAACACCGAACGTTGAACATGATTTTCTGGGGCAGCTGTCCAGCCAAGAGCTGGTTTTCGTCTTGGCATACGTTCAATGGATAGGACACGGTGACGTCAACGATTTGCTTCAAGTCATTGTAACGTCTCATTTCTTTGACAAGGGAGACAAATACGGTAGTCCTCTGATGGACAACATGATAGTATTCCGGCAAATCATTCTTTTTGGCGAATAATTCACTTGTTGTGAAACTCTCCGGATGCAAATCCGTGCCTTCTGGGAACAACAATACTTGGGGACTGGTTTTCACTTTTTGAAAATGAGATAAAAATGAATCGATCTTGCTTTGGTCTGATTCTCATTTTCGATGGAGAAACAGAAAGTACGCGGCCTGCATGGCCCATCCGGGACCCGGTGCATGCCTAAGCATGTTTTTCAGACAATCTTTAAGTGCCTGAGAGAACCGTAGCGACATTGAACCGCGGAATAGAACAGCCAGTCTAACCTAGTACGGGGATTTAGCACTGTAATTGAGGTGACATCGCTTTGGAAACTACGAACGTTGCCCGTGATGCGTATTTTGATGCCATACAAACGTTTCGAACGTCGACGCCGCTAACGCGAACCACGTGCAGATTATAGAATCCACGATAAACTGCGCTGAAGAAAGTTTGAACACAAAACGGCGATGAAAAGCGATGAGAATACGTTGAACCTGAAGAACGCGGACAGCAAGAGTATCGCAGCTAGCGCCACGCCGCGGCACCTTTGCTTCATGGCATGTAAGTCCTGAGACACCATGTTAAGCTATCATGAACGCGTCAGGCCGGACAGTTGCTTGGAGCGGCGGTCCTCTGAAAAAAGAGAGACTGTTAATAGGCGTGAAACACTTCTTTTTACCTGTCTTATCATACTAATTAACATTGCTTACATTCATTAGTTAGTCAAAATCAATTTGAATCCGTGTAAAAGGCCGAAAAATGAAGGTAGGCATAAATGCATTTTTTTAAAGCTACCGGATGCCTGAGGGCAATCGTGTCATCAGCCATGCGACTATTTCCGCAGGTATGTTATACTTTTTACTTTGCATTAATTAATTTAAACCTTATATATATGACCATGCACGAATGTTCATGTGTAGTAAAATCCGATTAACGCAACAAACATGTTCTACTGCATTGTTGCTGTGATGAAGTGAAAGCTTAAATAAATATAGTAAGGGTGATTTGTAAATATACGCTTAAAACATTTGCTTTAAAGGCCTTTTTTAAATAGATTTCTGTTTATACGGCAAAATCATATTCGTGTCGATTATTAACGAAATGTTACTAATGTATGCGATACATGAAACGTGTATCAATCGGAAATTGTGCCGAGTGTGACCTATTTGAATCGGCATTTCTCGAAATAACTAAACTATCAAGCGAAAAGATAATAAAACATTTTAAGTCAGGAAGGTACATGTATAACCACGCGATATATTTATTACCAATTAAAGTACGAATATTAAACTGCATTGACATGTTGTATTTATTTTCTGAAAACGATTTTAAAGGGAGTTATCGACGAATTTGTTTCTATGGTCATTTTAATGGCGCCAATGCAACAACACACACATTCAATCGGGTAAAATTATTAAAATTATATTCATTATTAAGTCATACAGTAACAAAAAAGAAAATAACAGACACGAAAAAAAAAACCAACTAAAAATGCAAATCAATAATTAGAAGTGCAAATATCATACAATGAAAACAAATTGTGATAGAAAAAAACACATTCTAGTAAGAAACCGAAATCATATCCAGCTATTTATTTTTTATTGAAAGATATTTAATTTTGGTGTGGTCTTGTGCTGTGGGGGAAACCGGAGTACCCGGAGGAAACCCCACCTGTCCTGTATGGTGAGCACCAACCAAACTCACATGCTCCGGGGGTGGGAAGCGAACCCGGGCCGCCTAGGTGAGAAGCGCGTGTACCAACCACTGCGCTAGTCGGACAGCCTCAGTGTCTGATAAGCCTTGTGCATCACCTTTTATACTCCCTCACGTTAGATGGGCATTGGTCAATGATGAAAATCCAATAAAATCATCTCCTGGGTTCTGCTTAATTTTAATTGGCTGATGCACCAGTTTAGGGGAAGGCTGATTTTTTATTGACAGATAAGGATATAAGAACTGGCATTTTAGCCCCTCCCTCTGTGACTCATTTCAAAGACAAAGGAAATTTGGTGGTTTCAATAAAATAAAATTAGTCAAAATCAACAGAACAAAACAAATAACATAATCATTTTCCTCTTACAAAATGCCTCACTTTGACTACAAACACCATATATATTGTTCCCAAAATGACAGACTTATTTATTCAATCAAAAGCTGACAAATAAAATACTAAAATCTTATAACAACAACAAAGTAATGAAAAAGTGATAATATTTACATGAACAACGCAGACAAATGCATAAGAATGTTACAAACAATAATAAAGATCATAAACAATTGATATTTATTGTATTTCTTCTAAAAATAGTCACTTAGCATTGTTCGTAGCATACAGGTCAGCCAGTGCATTCTCTATTGAGGTTTAAGTTGTCATGGAAACATTATCAGTGCACTGTAGTCTGTTTAATTATGAGTATTGATTTTGCTAATATCCATTTGCTCAGATAAAGTCTGTAATCAATACACCACTAACACAGTACTTGAAGTGGGCTTATCAGTAAAATGTATCATGCATAATGAGATCAAGCATTTTACTGCATTAGTCATATTTCCTTTAAAGGTGCACTAATAGTTACTTGTGACATTAAAGGGTTTAATAATAAAAGCATTATATGATATTTACAGAATTTACAACACATGTTTATCAAGTAGATATCAAGTTTACCACAAAGCCATTGTAGACGATTACCTGGATGAGCTGTTGACGTGTCCCACTACCAAAGAAGGATGGAGAGAACTCGGAGACAAGTGGTAGCAGAAATGGAACTTTTCCCACACCGTGGGTGCCATTGATGGCAAACACGTAGCGTGTAAAGCACCCCCAAAGTCTGGCTCAATCTACCATAACTACAAGGGGTTCTTCAGTGTCATCCTATTTGCTATGGTTGACGATGACTACCGTTTCATGTGGGCCAATGTCGATGGAGTAGGGTCCTGCTCCGATGCTCAGATCTATAACGCTAGTGAGCTGAGGGAAGGACTCGAAAACGATGTTATAGCTGGCTGGCCACAACCAGAACCCTTCCCCGGTGACTCAAGATGTACCGCTCTTAATTATCGAGACGACGCCTTCTCCCTCAGAACATTCCTCATGAAACCATACAGCACCAAAAGGATGAGTGGAGACGAACGTATATTCATCTACCGTTTATCTCAGTAGATGAATATACGAAAGAAATAAACGGTAGATGAATATACGTTCGTTTCTACATAATATACATTCCTCATGAAACCATACAGCACCAAAAGGATGCGTAGAGACTAACGTATATTCATCTACCGTTTATCTCAAGCAAGAACGGTGGTTGAAAATGCCTTCGATGTCCTAGCGAACCGATTCCAGGTCCTCCTCACCACCATGCAGCACCACGCAGAGACAGTAAAGCTCATCGTCAAGGCCTGCATGCTGCTGCACAATATCATGCGGACAAGGTACCCAGTCCTGCAGAACCAACTAAAAGACAGGGATGCCCCTAATGGCAATGTGGTGCCAGGTGCCTGGAGGCAGGACCAGAACTTGGTGGATACCGTGGAAGTGCAGGCACCTAACCGAGCTTCAAGAGAAGGCAAGCTGCAGCGAAACCTCATCAAGCATTGGTGCAACTCCCCTGCAAGATCCGTTCCCTGCCAAGATAGCATGATTGACATGTAGATGACGGTGAACTCTCACGCGGATTACACACAATACTGATCATATGCATTATTTTGATTGACGCATTACACACATATTAGTATTTAGTTATTTTTCTATTGCGTGAACATGAGTACTGTTAAATAAAGTGTGTATTTATTATTTGAATTATTAGTTGTAATAATAGCATGTGATTGTCGTATTAAATACTAGTAAATATTCTCTCTGTGCGAGAGATTTTATTTGAATAAATGTTTATTTTCAAGAAGCTTGTATTAGCGGACTTACGAGAGAAGCCAGCTGATACAACTATGTTGGAACTACACTTACTGTTAAATAATTCTCTTGTGCATTAGAGAATAAGTTAAACATATGATTATTCTCAACATGCTTGTATAAGCTGACTTCTGACACTTTACGCAAGTCAACTGAGACAATCATGTTGGAATTAAACATATATTGTATAAGTCTATCGTACAGACATATAAATATTTAAAAAACATGTTATCTGTTTTGTTGGGTGGAGCTGCAGACAGGTAGGAGTGTGATTGCTTTCAACATGTATCCAACTCAGCAAAACTGATAACAGACACACAACAACATGGGCCACCTTTCTACGTTATTATGGCTAAAGTGCTAAGGGCACAGTGAGAACAATTCATAGTTCACAATGTATGAAAAATCTAATTAAATATAAAACATGATATAGACATTCTACAGCGAGACACTTAAACAGTAAACAATAAAACAACGTACAATACTGTACTGTTTTGTACACCTGATTCATAATAAACAAAGCAACAAGTATTGTATCGAAACAAAACAACATATACATAAAATAGCATCAAGTTGATGAAAGTAATCCACGCTATGCAGTGTATGGATGTAGGCCCTGGTCATCCTGTACCACAACCTTGGATCATGTGTGGGTGTTTGACAATGGGGAGGTGGATCTGCTCAGGGTTGTAGGTGTGCTGAGACCACGATTAGTGGTTATCGACACGATATGGGGTCTTTACGTTTGTATCCATACCTGATATTCCTGAAAAAATCAGGGTCATGTCGGAGGACAGCAACAGTGCAGTTAAACTTCCAGTGGAGATGGCGGCGACGGTGGCGGTTGTGGTGGCAGTGGGTGTCTGACATTGTGGCAGGTACTGTTGCTAATATTGAGGCTGTGGGTGGTACGGTGGCTGTGACGACTACTGGTACTGAGGTTGATGGTGCCGTGCCGCGTTTTATTCGCCGCAATCGGACGTAGTACCCAAAACAAGGCACACATCGCTACTTATGCGCTACGCATTCGCTCCAATCGTTACCCATACGCAATGCATTCGCAACACAAACGCAACGCATACACTATCCATTCGCTACTATTAGCTCGCATTCGCTCCTTATTCGCTACAACCTTGATCGTTACCAAAATGCCAACGCACTACATTCGCTTCTCATACGGTTTCGTACCCTACTAAAATGTTTCTTATTCGCTATTCAATCGCTTTCAAACGCGATGCATGTTTGAACTCTAAAAGATTGTTTCATTCGCTCTCAAAATCATGGAATTTTTGGAGCGAATGACAGCGTTTACGTATATTTTTATTTTTTCTAATTATCCGCTCACTCTGTACGCTCGCAGTGTGACAGGGCCTTTACAGTCTACAAACAATCAATACAGTGAAGTATGTAATTATTTACATAGAACGATAAATAATTGTCTGAACAAATACGTTTTCAATTTTTAGGTGTTCATACTTGTTCATTTAATTCCAATATAATATATGCTATTATAGTAGAGTATCGTCCTTAAATCATGTAATTGCTTTGTTTTGTTCTGTTTGTTTGGATCTTTCACTGTTTTAACAGTATTTCAGTCCTACCACGGCGGTCAGTTAAACTATTTCAGTTAAACTTTGCCAATCTCAGCGGTTTACGAGTACTTAGTGCACATACCTATGCCAGTAACCGACAACTGTCTACTTGAAACAGAGGTAGGGGGAGAAAGGGTAAAGAAATAATTTCATGGGCAATCCCTGCACAAGTTATGTGGCCGGGTTGTGGAGTGAACTCACGAACCCCGGATTGACAGTCCAGTGGTCTACCAACTGAGATAGCAATACATTTTGAAATTGCCATTTTAAAATAAACTAGTACTCTATACTACTAAATAAGTTCTAATACAACAACAACTTTGATCAATATGAATAAATAAATGGTACACAATATCATTTGATTTTGGCATGATTGTTCACTGATCAGGTACCGAATGGGTGGTGAAGTATAACAGACAAAGAAATCAATCTGACAGCTTATACTTGAAAAGGAACAATATGACACGGCTAATGAGCAAGTCCCAGAGTTATTCAAAACAGTTATTGTACTGCTTTCTTGTGGATCAGGGGCCATATTACACAAACATCATTAAGTTAAGCTACGTCAAGTATTTTCAATTACCATAAGTTCAAATTTTGGAAACATTTTATTTCTTAGACCAAATCTAAAGTTGTGAATCCCTTTGCAGTAAAGCCTGGCCTGGCTAACTCATTTGGTAGAGAGCTGCAATGTCAATCTGCGATCGTGACTTCGAACCCCAGCCCGCCACATAACTTGTATGGGCATTGGTCATACAATTATTTCTACCATTCTCCCCCAGGATTTCCCACAGGCCTGTTTCGCTTGTCGGGCCCGACATGCCTTTAAGGCTGTTAGTCATTTGACGACATGCTTAAATATAGCCGACATGACTTAATTTCCAAAGTGACAACCCTTAATCCCTTTATCGATTACACCGATATTTAATCACAGGACCATAAACGAACGTTATTGACAAGTGAATGAACTGTGTAGCCCCCCCCCACCCCCCCACACACACACACAGCAATCTCATTAGCCAATCAAATACGGCGATTTTAAGGGCTGAGTTTATACCTTACAAACAACTAAAATGTGTTGTTTTTTTAAGCAAAATACGCATTTTACATGGAGATACAGCGCCGTATTTAATGTCGATTAGGAACCGCATATTCAAGTATTTAAAAACAATGGTGATTTTTTCAGCTTTTAATGTCCCTTTGTAGTATAACTGATACCGATTGATTTCTTTCGCATCCGAAAACAATTAATTAAATAAATAAATGTTTTTGAAACGACTAACGGTCATGACAGAATTTCAAGGCGGAAAAAGCTAGACTTTTCAACGAATCGGAATACCAATTATGATTGAAAATTAATTCCATAAAAAAATGCAGCCTAGTATTTTGATGTACACTGCCTCCAAAGGAGTGAGGTCAACACGTTTTATTCAATTACGAAAACCCCGGTAATTGCGAGTTTAGTAGAATACATTTTTTGAATAGTGTTTAATAGTTTTAGTTTTATAAAAGTAAGAAATCCCAACTTAAAGATACTAAACAGAGAGGTGTTAGTTTGAGCGATAAAGGGTGGTAGTTAAAGCGATACTGCTGATATGATTGCTGCAGGGATTTCGAATGTTGCAGCGGATTTCAGAGAGGTGGGGTCGCGCGATGTTGCCGATTTTAGGGAGGTGGGTTCGAGCGTTGCAGCCAATTTCAGGGAGGTGGGGGTCAATCATTGCTGCTGATTTTGAGCAGGCGGGGTTGAGCGATGTGGCCGATTTCGATGAGATGGGGTCATACGGAATCGGCCGATTTTTTTTTTTTTTGGAGGGGGGGTTAAGGGATCAGATTGAAACGATCTCGGGGATCCAGCAGATTTTTGTAGCCGAGTTGGTAGGGCAGTTGTCAGTTACTGGCATAGGTATGTGTACGTAGTACTGGTAAACAACTTAGATCGGCTACGCTTGCCCAGGAAAAGTGTGAGTAGGTTAACTGACCGCCGTGATATGACTGAAATACTGTTAAAAACAGCCAAAATCCAAACAAATAAAAAGAAAATTTGCAGTAAACTAATAACAGTAATAACAGTAAACACAGAGCACAAGGTAATATACAAGTAAAATAAAAACGCTAAGAATACGATTTTACTGAAGATGTCGTTCTTTTCTTAAATACTGTACCAGTAGTTTACAAAGGCTGATAGAACATGTATAAAACTATGGACAGTTTTCCTATATGACACCCAGGGCATGGCCATTTTTCACCCCAGGGGCATATTGTGAACTATCTTTGTAGAGGACCACTATAAAATGTTACATACCAAATACAAATTCTCTTGGCCTTGCAGTTTCAGAGGTGAAGACTTTTGATGTCCACTTGCTACATCAGTCTACAGAAACTACGTAACCCCGGGGCGTGACTTCTTTTCACTGCAGGGGCATTATTTAAACAATCATAGTAGAGGACCACTATGCAATGTTTTACACCAAACATGAAACCTTTGGGCCTTGAGGTTTTAGACGAGAAGATTTTTAAAGCCCACTAGCCATATCAGTCTATTGAAACCATATTACCCGCAGGGTGTGGCTAATTTAGTCCAGGGGCATAATTTGAACAATCTTGGTAAAGGACCACTATATGATGTTACATATTAAATACAAAACTTCTGGGCCTTGAAGTTTCAGAGAAGATTGTAAAGGTCATTTTGCTATTTAAGTCTATATAAACCATGTGACTCCCTTAGGAGTTGCCACGTTTTACCCCAGGGGTATAATTTGAACAATCTTTGTAGAGGACCGCTATACGATGTTTCAAACCAAATACGAAACCGCTGGACCTTGCAGATTCAGGAGAAAATTTTTGACGTCATTTTGCTATTTAAGTCTATATAAACCATGTAAACCCAAGGCGTGGCCACCTTTTTAATCTAATTTTAGCTCCGGTGACCTACATCTGCAGCGGACCAGAACGATTTGAACAATTTTGATAGAAGGTCACCCAAGGATCATTCCTGTGAAGATTGGTGAAAATCTGCCCAGCGGTTTAGGAGGAGATGTTTGAATGAAAATGTTGACGCACGACACGTGAAGCACGTCGAACGACGGACAAAAGGCAATCATAAAAGCTCACCAGAGCATGTTGTGCTCAGTTCAGCTAAACAGAAACACAGACATCAAACAAGAGCTGTCGGAGGACAGCACGCCCGACTTTTCTTGTGCTTGTCTGAGTTACTGGCATTTTTGTTCTAAAACAAGACATATGGAAATACCACAAAAACCACATTTTTCTAACCAAATGCATTTGAGTCAGAACATCAATTTTTTTTTTAGTAAAAGTAAGCTTGACCCCACCCACCCCATATGCAATCCCAAGCGAGGTTTCGATATAAGGTATATATGTATTAAGTTTCATTAAAATATCTCGATGCATTCTCAAGTTATTGATCGGAAACCGTTTTTCTATTGTTAGTAACAGTGACCTTGACCCCACCCACCCCATATGCAATCCCAAGCGAGGGCTTGATTGAGGTATATATGTATTAAGTTTCATTAACATATCTCAATGCTTTCTCAAGTTATTGAGCAGAAACCGTTTTTCTATTTTAGTAACAGTGACCTTGACCCAATATGCAATCCCAAGAGAGGTCTCGATATAAGGTATGCATGTATTAAGTTTCATTAAAATATCTCAATGCCTTCTCAAGTTATTGAGCAGAAACCGTTTTTCTATTTTTAGTAACAGTGACCTTGACCCCACCCACCCCATATGCAATCCCAAGCGAGGTCTCAATATAAGGTATGTATGTATTAAGTTTGATTAAAATATATCAATGCTTTCTCAAGTTATTGAGCGAAAACCGTTTTTCTATTTATATTAACAGTGACCTTGACCCCACCCACCCCATATGCAATCCCAAGTGAGGTCTTGATATAAGGTACCTATGTATTAAGTTTTTTTTAATATCTCAATTTGTTCTCAAGTTATTGAGCACAAACCGTTTTTCTATTTTTAGTAACAGTGACCTTGACACCACCCACCCCATATGCAATCCCTAGCGAGGTCTCGATATAAGGTATCTATGTTTGCAGTTTAATTACAATAGCTTAATCCATTCTCGAGTTAGAGAGTGGTAACGAAAAGTTGAGAAACTAGCTTACCGAAAAACTTTAACCTGTCCATTTAGCTTATATGTAAAATTTCTAAGTGTAAAAAGGCCAATAATTTAGACAAATTTCATTTCAACATAGGGAATAAGTGTTCTAAGTTTGAATGAAATCCCTTGAGCCATTCCATAGAAACCAGCTTACCGAAAAACTGTAGCCTGTCCATCTAGCTTACGTTAAATTTCTAAGTGTAAAAAGGCCCATAATTTTATCAACTTTCAAACAAGACTTACCAAACTTGGCCTTTAGGTTTATTTTAATGTGGGGAATAAATGCTTCAAGTTTGAATGAAATCCCTCAAGCCATTCCCGAGAAACTAGTTTACCGAAAAACTTTAACCTAGCTCGGACGCCGACGCCGGGGCGAATATAATAGCTTGCCTTTTCCTCGAAAAGTCGAGCTAAAAATTCACTGCGTTTCAAACATTTACCTCCCATTATTATTATGAAACATTATCAAGCAATGAATTTACTGCAATGAATTATTTTTATGCAATTACTGTATAGATAAGGAAATTGGACTAATTATACATCATGTTTTGCAAGTTTAATGACATTTTGCTAAAAATTCAGCAATTGATCACAAACTTTGTGTACAAGAGAAGTTTCTTTCAGTGTAGTTTAAAGTAGAAGACACCACTATCTGGAAAACTGTAAAGAATAACACACTTCTTTGACCAAATTATAGAACAGTAAAAATAGATAGAACACATGTATTTGTTACTTGTACGTTTCTTATATTTCACGAACGTGCCAGAAGGCATTCTATTATCTAGTTTAGCATGACCATGTTGCACACAGGAGGGCTATTACAATTATCAAGCTATTTGAAATATTTCAGTGTCTTCTAATTAGTTTTCAAACTTAATAATTGTTCGTTAGACTGATTTTAAGGCGTACTATGTCTGCCAAAGTTTTTCTCTTTGTTTTCAGATAACAGGATCAAAGCAGCACTGACTACTTTGTTCTAAAGAAAAATGTGTCAAAGGACTTATGATTGTGGTTTTAAACAGCGGATCACCATTATTTTGAACACTGTTAAACCAAATTCCGAAGTTTATTTTCGGTCACGATTTGTTCCTTCTTAATTATATAAGAAATCTGATGCTGAACTCGAATGTCGCTATTTTGAATTATCGATATTTGGAAACATTAATCCGGACCCAACACCTGTTTTGAGTGCATTTATTAATTATTATTCGAGGTTTCAATTTTGAATATCAATTTTCACACCTTTGAAATGGACCAATAACCAACACAATTTGGACAGACAAAGGAATTGAAACACACTTTCATGCCTATTAAACAATACACATACAGTCAAATACAATACAAGAGGGCCAATGTGGCCCTGGGTGGCTCGCCTGAGTTGTCATAAAAGTAGGTTGAGGGAAATAAACCTGTGTCAAATACTCAATATCTAACCCCAAACTAGGGCTATGTAACTGCCGATTCTAATTCTATTCTCTAATATTTATATATTTTTTCTTCATCATTTTTCATGTTCTTTATAAATATTGTATCCCCTCCATCACTTATACATCTGGAAATAGCAAACATAATATCACAAATAATAATGTCATGTTACTCCTGTTCAACTCGACGTGTGTCTTCAGGACACAGATGCCCCCAAATTCTGCTGTTGTCATAAAACTCTAAAGTTCCATCACTGTAGCAAGTATTGTTTTTGTGTTACATGCGACACTAGTCCAAAAATGTCATTTTTTGCTAAAAAAAGGGCCATAAATCCGCTGACGTCGGAAAGAACTGCGCGAAAATACCCAGGTGCACAAGTTCACATGCTGATTAATATGTTTATAAAGCTTCATCGCTCTAGCAGTTATACTTATTGAGTTATGCGCGACACAACAATCCAACGGACAGGAAGGACAGATGGGACGGACGGACAGGACAGACGGGCGGACAAGAGCAAATCTATATGCCCACCACCCTCTAAAAGTGAGGGCATAAAAGCAGAAATAAGATATGTAGATCTACATGCAATATATTTCACACACAAACATCATTTCCTAGATATTCTCATGCACCGTATTGTATATTTCATTTTAAAAACATTTTGATGCAAAACGTGTACCCCGAGATTGGAACCCTAGTCGATTGGTTGATAGGTAGACATGCATACAGCTACACCATCTGTACTTGCTTAAACCTAGCAGTAACTAAAGCTACATTCAATTGTATCTATAATTGAATCTAAAATAAGTAATGCAAACATCTCGAAATATACACAAACAGACTTTAATCAGGTCAATGTGTTTGCACTATAGTTTCCAACAAGAAGATTGTCAGAGTTGACTATACAGCCATATACGGTCACACTTCCCCACCCCCTGACAGCCATGTTTTAAAAAAAATAATAATGATCTGATGGAATTTGATAGAGGGTCACCCAAGGAACATTTCTGTGAAATTATTTCGAAATTCCGTCAGTGGTTTCCGAAAAGAATATTATCAAAGTTGCCTTTACAGCCATATATGGTCAAACTTCCTAACTCCCTGGTGGTCATGTTTTTTTAACAAATCAACATGACTTGAAAGGATTTGGTAGAGGGTCTCATTTCTGTGAAATTATTTTGAAATCCAGCAAGTGGTTTCTGGCAAGAATACTTTGAAAGTTGCCTATACGACAATATATGGTTGATATTCCCCACCCCCTGTCCGCCATGGTTTTTAATGAATCAACATTATTTG
Organism: Congeria kusceri; assembly: GCA_027627225.1. NCBI lineage: Eukaryota > Metazoa > Mollusca > Bivalvia > Myida > Dreissenidae > Congeria > Congeria kusceri. The sequence continues at coordinate 29,309,538 of CM051029.1, forward strand.
ACGGAATTTGGTAGGTCACCCAAGGAACATTGCTGTGAAATTATTTTGAAATCCAGCAAGCGGTTTCCGACAAGAAGATTGTCAATGTTGTCTTTACAGCCTTTCGCACATCCGGCAGCAATATTTTTTAATAAATCAAAATTATTTGAAAGAATTTGGTGGGATGTCACCCAAGTAACATTTCCGACTATTGTTTTTTTAAATCCAGCGAGTGGTTTCCGACAAGAAGATTTTTTAAGTTTGTTATTTTTCAAAGCATTTGGTTGTAATGGCAACCAGAGTTTTACAGATATTAAAACAAATTGTAGGAAGATAATATCGGACCACCCCTGGAACATTCCTGCCAAGTTTTGTTAAAATCCACCAAGCGGTTTCAGAGAAGTTGTTTAAAGTAAATTGACAACAGACGACAAACAAAGGACGCCTGACACCGGACAGAGACTGACCACATTAGCTCAAATCCTGAGCACTGTGATCAGGTAAAAAGTGCTCCGGTGAGCGTAAATGTAACCGTGACCAATAATACCCCCTGTACTCGAGTAAAGCTACAGCGGTTTGATAAAGTCAACGGCGGTGCACAGATTTTGGGAAGAACAGACACCACGGTGATGTATTACATATATTTAAACACATATAAAGTGCCGAAAGATACAAAACTTTGAACAAGTTTACCCTTTAATTCGATAAGCTATCACCATGTTTTACAAAGTTATGTGTATTTTTGTATTGTCATTATGAAAAAAAATTCATTAATCATTATATTATTATGGTTTGAGAATATTTATGATGTTGTGTTCGCGAAATAAGGCCATTTGATTATGAATTAATAATTACGCTATCCAATTGAGCTTTGTTTGACCACAATTAATGACATAATTATGCACGTTATATCGGATACATTCTGAAGGTGGGGTATGGTAAAATTAATATGGTCTACAGCCATCAGACAAATACTATGGTAAGGTAAACAGCAAGAGAAGGTACGGTAAACATCGGTTAATTCTCTGTGCTCAGTGTATTTCAGTGTATTTGAAGTCACTAAATTTCTTTTTATTTCTTATTGTACGTATTTGGAATCCAAAATGAACGTACTTACTTATCCTTCATCAAAATTGATGACATCTTCTGAATTTTTTAGCGTTCAATTGGTGTTTATTTAAAGAACACATTCATGTACAATAGCCTACACATGCAGTATGGAGTAGTCAGTATGCCTTTCGACTTTGATGGGACTGTAGTGACACAAAATCTAAATAAGGTGATGACGTAACGTTTTGACTGGATGATCATTTGGTGTGTGTTTTTTTTTAAGTTTGCGGACAAAGTTATTTTATTTTCCATAATTTTTAAAAAGTATATGGCACAAACGTTTGTTGAACAATATAACTCACTTTACATGACCAATAACATCATACTTTTTTCATAGAGAGGTCTTAGTTACTGGTTATTCATGACCAGATCATGCGCACTGTCCTGTGCATAACAGATAATAGTTTAGGCGAAACCAACAAGTGGTCTGATTAATATATACATATGTGGCAGCCAATTAGATTTTTGGACCAAATGCGGTAACTGGGCGAAATGAGTTATTGGCAGTTTTGAATACACTTACATGTGTAGAAACTGGAAATGGATTCCTTTTTTCTAGTCAAGCGTATTGAGTAATTTATATAATATATATTTACTGGACTGCCTTTCCCAAATAAGAAACTTTGAATGTACATATGTTTCTGACAAAATAATAATAATAAAGAGAAGGTTGCTATGGCAACCAAACAAGAAATCACAGCAAAATTTTAAAATTTTATACAAATAACCCAATAAATAATATATTTCGTTGACGGTTTTCAATATTTTAACAATTATTTAAAATATCTTAATCATAATCCTGATTTTCTCATAAAAATCACGTGCCTCAACTTTGGCGTCAATTTTCTCTAAACGAGGCAGGCCGCAATTGGGATAAAAAAATGTCCTGGGCTGCCACAATTATATGATTGGAGTACTTGATACTTGATACATAAACATTCTCTAATTTTTTGTCCATTAATATGACTATAGATCCTTGTTTAGGGTTTACCGGAGAGCTACCCTGACTGTGAAGAATGTCGTGTTGATGGGATATCCATGTCTGTGACACATTTATACATTCAACACACTTCTCTACACGTAACACTTGTATTTTTCCATGTCTGGTAAACTTGAACGAATAATTAAACAAAACAGTTTTCAACATCATGAAATCTCAAAAATCAGCTGCAGAATTCCCTGCAATAAACAATGTGATCCGAATCGTGCTTATCAATGCCCGCTGCAGAACTTATTAATTTTACCCCAACTTCAGAAAGGTTACGATATTTAGTTCATAAATCATTAAATGTAGAAAAGCAAAGCTGAAATAGGTAGTGTAATCATCAATTCATAATTTAACAGCCTTCTATCGCGAACAGAACATCAGAAATGTTTTCAAACCATAATAATATGGACGATTCATTAATATTTTTCATAATCCAAATACAAAAAGATACATAACTTTGCCAAACATGGTGATAGCTTACCAAAGAAAACGGCAACGAAAGGTCACATGTTCTAGCCATAAAACGTAAAACAATTTTATCATAGCAATATAAGACGACTGAGTGTTTTTCTGATATCTTATACATTTTTATGTACATAGTAAGTAAGTTCACAATTATAACAATAAACATTTCTTTTCTTTACGATTTAAATTTATGTCGAAATCGATCCCCTAATATAAATTACTCTCCCATCGAAAGGTCAAACGTTTGGGAGGGTAACAGTAGGGGAACTAGTTTCGAATGTCCGGTTATTTAAATTGAGTCATATCATTTATTTATTGATTTACATATAAATAGTTTTGGTAACAAAGTTTTAGAATATGTGTTGATGAGGAGTTAACACTTGACAACCCCCTTATTGAACCCTTGTGTCATTACAGGTGCAGGTGTTTGGGATTCGTCAGTAAACAGTACAGGAATGAGACGGGCGTGTTGCACAAACATGAGACAGTAGTGTGATAATTCATTGATGATTTCAATTCACCTTGTTGTAAAATTGATAAAATACAACTTTTTTTGCGACAGCAATAGGATTATTTCTAGCAATTCAAGTTAGGCCCTGTGCCAATATTGAGCTACTTTTTATATGGGCAATATTGGCGGAGCCTACCCGGGGAAAGACCAATTCTGTGGTGGAAATTTCTCCCTATATGTCTATAGAGTAGCGACAGGAGTTTCGTCGCTACTTTCATGCGCTGAAATGGTATGGTTAGCATTAATATTTCTTAATAAAATTTACATACCTGCAAAAGATAATTTATTCTTCAATAATGTTTCATAAATATTTGTACGATAGCACTTAAATTTAAGGACATTTGGGCGGGAAGTACATTTAGGAGGAATTAATTTTGCTCTCTTTTCTTTGAAGTGAGGACATTTAATAGGTAGTGCATTTCATCGCCAATATCATTTTTCTCTCGACTATTCGAAGAATAGGTGAGCTTTCCTACTATCCCCGGAGTCCGCGTCCACGTCTGAATTTGGTTAAAGTTTTCATTCAAAAGTCTTGTAACTTCAAAACTATATAAGTTATTCTCTTGAAAAATGGGATATAACTTTGTCATCAACTTCAGTGTCAGGGGCAACATTCCCCATAATTCTGTTTTGTATTTTGACAGAGTTATGCCCCTTTTTGACTTAGATTTTCAGGTTTAAGTTTTTATTCAAAGTTTTGTAACTTTAAAACTACATAAGTTATTCATTTGAAACTTGTAACTAACCTTTGTCATCAACTCCAGTATCAAGGGCAACATTACGTATAACTCTGTTTTGTATTTTGACAGAGTTATGCCCCTTTTGCAAATAGATTTTCTGGTTAAAGTTTATATTCAAAAGTTTTGTAACTTCAAAACTACATAAGTTATTCACTTGAAACTTGGAACTAACATTTGTCATCAACTCCACTGTCAGGGGCAACATTCCCCATGACTCTATTTTGAATTTTGGAAGATTTATGCCCCTTTTTCACTTCACTTTTATGGTTAAAGTTCATATTAAATTTTTGTAACTTCAAAACTACATAAGTTATTCACTTGAAACTTGGAACTAACCTTAATCATCAACTCTAGTACCAGGGGCAACATTACCTATAACTCTGTTCTGTATTTTGACAGAGCTAGCCCACTTTGTAGTTAAAGTTTTTGTTCCAAAAATTTATAAACTATACAAGGCTTCACTTAAAAATATTGTATTTTAACAAATGTATGCCCCTTTCACTATCCAAAATATGTACAAACTCAGGGATCTCACTAGGAGTTTTACGGAAATACTTTGAATAGTCGAGCGCGCTGTCCTCTGACAGCTCTTGTTGTTGCAAAGGATACATTTCCGATTCTCATGAGGGGTAAAGGATTGCAAGTATCGACCACTTTCTACTGGGAATCGATGGTAACCGGTAGGGAAATGAAACATACTTAATCTTAGTGTTTCTGGTAATTCAGTTAAGTAATTTTCGAAATTGGTCTTTTCTTTAAATAAACCATACATTCTGCCTTTAAATAAACCATACATTCTGCCTTTAAATAAACCATACATTCTGCCTTTAAATAAACCATACATTCTGACTTTAAATAAACCATACATTCTGCCTTTAAATAAACCATAATTCTGCCTTTAAATAAACCATACATTCTGCCTTTAAATAAACCATACATTCTGCCTTTTAAATAAACCATACATTCTGCCTTTAAATAAACCATACATTCTGCCTTTTAAAATAAGAGACTTGAACCAGTTATCCGCTGATTGAAAAAAAAGAACCATGTATTGTAATTCACCAATGTGACCTTTTTGTGGACACACGGGCATATCATGTAAATTTACAAGCGTTATGATTCTTCTTTCACATCAGAGGTTGCAGCATATATCAGCTTATTTCTAAAACATTATCTAGACATTTGCCGAGTACACACATTCTCCCACAGATATATGAGCAACTCGCTTTTATATATTCAGCCACACCTCGTTCAGGTGTTTCACCGCCCGTGATTTTCGAAGTATCAAAGTAATAGTGATATATAAATTGATCTTTAGGCCAAATAATTAGGTTATCATTCTACCAAAATGTCTGTCAATCCAGTTTATTTAAACCAGGTGTGCTTACTTTTGTTATGGCTTTTCTCTTCAAAGTTTTAGGTATAGGATATTGGCCGAGTAGGAAGTCTTTCTGCGTAGGAAAGACTGTCCACGGGCAGAATGTGAAAACCGAGAGCGCGGAGCGTGGACAGGTCTTTCCTACGCAGAAAGGCCGACTACGAGGTCAATATCCGACTTACATACCGGAAGGCGACACAAATGCCGCATAGTTGAATCACATAAACAAGGTGTCTATCAGATTGTTCTTTCTACCATGTAAGCAGGTACTTTTTATCAGTTTATCTCCTTAATATTGGTATGAAATTTATAACGTAACACTCACAGAAATACATGTTCCTAGACTGTAAAATATAATTCACATTGTAATGGCAGAATTAGTTTTCGGGTCATAGTATCGTATATTTTTTGTATTATCATTGTTTATCTGTAAATAAAGAACAATATGTCGTGCTGATGCTAAAGCACGTGTGGTAAATTCCTTCGCATCGGACCTGTTAATCGTTGTTTATTAGCCGAAAGCAACTCGCAATCGAACATAATGTCATATTTAATCGTTTATTGATATAAAAAAAACACAGTTGTCCATAAACAAAAAGACATTTCTTTATAAATTAAACAATTAACGCTGAAACTGATTTGTATTTATTTTGATTTTTTATATTCGATTTAGATTGTATATACAACATGAATATAAATAGTTGGTACATTTTTAAACAAAAAAATAGTTAAAAAGGTATCACTATATAAGAAGCTGAATGGCTTTAATGCGCGGTATAGTTTAGCGTATTTTCTTTTCTTGGATACAATAATAAAATGATATACGTTGTATTAATTTTTTTTATAGAAAATCATATATTGTGTCGTACAATTAAAAACAAACAATATGTTACAAGTCGTTATATTCATAACGAAATTGTTTTCTGCCTTGACATATAATATATATTTTGTATTTTGTACATGCAGTTGAAATAACATATATATGCAGAAAGTCCAAAAAATGAACGTGTACATATATGTATTTTAGAACTGCATCATGAATGTACACATGCTTCTCGTGGACAAGTCTTTCTGTGAACAATACAATCCTCATGCACGGGTCTATCTTTTTGCACGTCTGATATAAATGAAAGACCCGACCAAGTGCAAAAAGATAGACCCGCGCACGAGGATTGTATTGTTCTCACAGTCGTTCCGAAAAATATAGACCCGATTGAAACAAAGAAGTAGGTATGTAAATAACATTAATAACCTTACCTGTTAATGTCAATACTTGTGCACATGATTTACAAGACAGAGTGAGTATCTTCTCACAGATCTTCAAAGAGTTTATATTATTTCATGCTATGCGATGAATGAATGGAGAATACCAGTGAACGATAACCCGATTATTTTACTCTGGGTCGAGTAAAAAGTCAACATTTGAATGAATGATTGGGGTTGTTTACCCTTTGACTTCGGTTGAAAACCAATTCCCGAGCACACTGCTTAACATAAATACTTTGCATAAATATAATAAACTATACAATTCCCTTAATATGGCGTGAAAGTAACATATGTAAAACTGTGCAGTGTGGGTGCGGTGCTAATAATAAAAATCTATGCTTTTAAAATAGCAAAATTTGTAAAACTGTTCAATAATTTTCATAAAGCACAATATCCTATTGTATAAAACTGTATTGTGTTATAATACTTTATACAAACAACTACTCTGCATATTAATCACTAGAGAGCATAATAATACCATAATATATAGTAATAATATTGAGAATTTCTTACATTTAACTTAATATCACACTGTTCTTATATAAAGAAATCAAATAAAAGGTTTAAAGGGGAGTAATTCTGCAATTACCTTTTATTAGTCGACACACACACACACACACACACAATGTCTTTATTACTGTCGCGTTACATGAAAATAACAGACATTATATATGCAACACAATAACTGTTGGTCGTGAGACTGTACAAAATAGCAAATACACAAATATGTGTTAGTAGAATAAATATGCATTTTCAACAGGTTAACAGATTTACTTAATTATAAAGGTATACAGAAATAAATTGGTAACTAAATCAAGTTTAATTCGATTATAGTTCTTTCCGTATGACGTACTATGAGGGTCGTAAATGTAAGACCCTGTATGATACAGCATCATACTTGTATGTTCGGTATGATACAGGGTCGTACAGGTATGTTTCTGGGACATACATAAATGTTCAGTATGATACAGGGTCGTACACGTCTGTACCAGCATCATACATGTATGTTGGATATCATACAGGGTCGTACGCGTGTGATACAGCATCATACTTGTATGTTCGGTATGATACAGGGTCGTACACGTCTGTTCCAGCATCATACATGTATGTTCAGTATGATACAGGGTCGTACATATTATCATACAGGGTCGTACATGTCTGTTCCAGCATCATACATGTCTGTTCAGTATGATACAGGGTCGTCCACGTCTGTTCCAGCATCATACATGTATGTTCAGTATGATACAGGGTCGTGCATAGTATCATAGAGGGTCGTACGCGTCTGTTTCAGCATCATACATGTATGTTCAGTATGATACAGGGTCGTACATAGAATGATACAGGGTCATACACGTCTGTTCCAGCATCATACATGTCTGTTCAGTATGATACCGGGTCGTACATAGTATGATACAGGGTCGTACACGTCTGTTTCAGCATCATACATGTCTGTTCGGAATGATACAGGGTAGTACATTGTATCATACAGGGTCGTACACGTCTGTTCCAGCATCATACATGTCTGTTCAGTATGATACCGGGTCGTACAAAGTATGATACAGGGTCGTACACTTCTGTTCCAGCATCATACATGTCTGTCCATTATGATACTGGGTCGTACATAGTATGATACAGGGTCGTACACGTCTGTTCCAGCATCGTACATGTATGTTCTGTATGATACAGGGTCGTACATAGTATCTTACAGGGTCGTACACGTCTGTTCCAACATCATACATGAATGTTCAATATGATACAGGGTCGTACATAGTATGATACAGGGTCGTATACGTCTGTTCCAGCATCATACAAGTATGTTCGGTATGATACAGGGTTGTACATAATATCATACAGGGTCGTACACGTCTGTTCCAGCATCATGCATGTATGTTCGGTATGATACAGGGTCGTACAAAGTATGATACAGGGTCATACACTTCTGTTCCAGCATCATACATGTCTGTTCAGTATGATACAGGGTCGTACATAGTATGATACAGGGTCGTACACGTCTGTTCCAGCATCATACATGTCTGTTCAGTATGATACCGGGTCGTACATAGTATCATACAGGGTCGTACACGTCTGTTCCAGCATCATACATGTCTGTTCAGTATAACACAGGGTCGTACATAGTATGATACAGGGTCGTACACGTATGATCCAGCATAATACATGTATGTTGAGTATCATACAGGGTCGTACGCGTCTGTTCCAGCATCATACATGTATGTTCGGTATTATACTAAACACCGCGTAAAAATGACCAATCGTAAACGTGTTCACATATTAAGTCCCATAATGCATTTCAGACTTTGGCGCCATGTCTATAATAATCTTTTAATTGGTCACTTCTGTTATCGGTTTAGTACAACTGGTGTTTGTATAGAACGTGAATATTTTATATAGCGGTCTTATTATATTAAACGTTATCATTGTTTTTTATTTCTTGGTAGCTTCGTTATTAATGTTGTGTGATATACTCAAACTATTTTAGAAATCGATATTGGAGATGTGAATTCGTGACAATAATAAATAATCTAAGTATTTAAATAAGTAAGTCAATTTAAGTGTAAATAGTGTGTTTTTTTCAGGGTTTTTTTTGGATGCAACTTTGAATTAAGAGCTTAATTAATCTGCGAGTTGTATTTGAAATAGAAAAGGAAATGTTGGCCTGATTTTCCGTTCATGGTTTTAGGGGTATATCTATTATTTTAAGAGCTTAATTAATCTGCGAGTTGTATTTGAAATAGAAAAGGAAATGTTGGCCTGATTTTCCGTTCATGGTTTTAGGGGTATCTATTATTTTAATTTCGAAATCCATGAGATATGCCAAATTGCCAATATAAGCTATGGACATTTACCAGAAAAAACAATGCCACGTAGATTTAGATTAAAGAGGCAGAAGTTGTTAGACTATCAGAAGTATCACTTTGAGGTCGGCGTAACGTCGGAGAACAATAAACTATGGGGTTACGGCTGAAGTTTTGGTTGTCATGGAACTAAATATTAAATCTTATAAGGATCGAGCAGTTAACCAATATAAGAAAACAATAATGAGCTATTGACCCATCGCAATAACAAAAAGGCGCCGAACATCAAAAGGACAGGCCTGTTTATTTTCAGCGAAGGTTCGCTTCCCCATTTAAAAAAAACAACATGCATATGTATAATAAACAAGAGCTGGCTGAGGACAGCGCGCTCCACAATTCAACTGCTTTGTAAGAATTATGGTACATGCCGCAGGCCTTATATGAACCACTAGTCATACCGCCCAAAAGGTTTGAGGCATGCATGCTGTTCAGTTTTTAAGTAGTGTCAAATTTGTTAAAACTTGAACAAAACTGTTAAAGAACAAACAATCTGAGTATGTAAGCCAAAGCAGAGGGACTTGACGCAGGAACATTTCGTACTATAAACAAGGCCAGCAAGTTTTTTTTATGATTGTACTTGTATGGTTTTAAAGTAATATCAATTCCTTATATAATTTAACCAAAGTTCAAACGGGGTAAGGCTTGGATCTTCAACAGTATTTGAGAAATATCAATTTCTTAAACACTTAAACGAAATGTTCTAACTACAAAAAAGGCACTAATTATGAAATTGTGTTAGCGAGGGTTACAGGACTTGTCATAGGCATGTATCTCATGGCTATAATGAAGGCGTGTAAGTTTGAGGCTTTTATCTTAATGGATTTAAATTTCTATATTTAGTCTTAAAAACTGTAACCAATGCGGACGCCAACGCCGGAGCGAGTGCGATAGCTCCCCTAATTCATCGAATAGTAGAACTAAAAACTGTCTTAAGTAACATTTTTGTATTATCACGACCACGAGTACTTGACAAGCACTTGATTTTATCGACATTTCAAAAATTTATTCACAATGAACTACATGTTTTTGCATTTATTCCCATTTCATACGAGTAGATAAATCATGTTGGAGAAAAAAGTAGTTAATCAAATTACGTAAAAGAGAAAACTGCCCTAGATGAGTAAAGAGTATAATACATTTATATACCGGTATACCTCTTTAAGTAATTCACAATGTTAGAATATGTTAAACATATTTACATAGCAATTTTTTCTCTTAATTAATGTCGGAATAAAATATACATGCATAAATAGTCGGTTGTGTTATATGATAAATATATTTTGTTTCATTTTTTTTTTGACAAACGTGCGGGATTTCCAGTTTTTCTTTTTGTAACGCATTTGAGAATCCAAACTGCCGAATCCCGGAAGAAATAATAAAAAAGGTTTGTAACAATAGTTTGACTTTTAATTTTCTATTCTTATATTATTGATTATAAATGTCCGTGTTTACCATTTATCACGCCTGTGTAATATTTTCCTTTTAAGCTCACTCTTTTGATTGCTTATTGTCCGTTGTCTGTCTTGAGTCGCTCGTAGTCAACATGTACCGTGTGAACACTAAAAAAACTAGGTCACTTGGGCAAATTGAAGAAAATGCCCGTGAACCCTGTAGAGGCCACACTTTTGCAAAATCAACATGAAACTTGCTCAGTACATATGTTCGTATGATATCTCGATCAAGTTTGAAAATGTTGCCGCTCCTTTGAAAAATATGGTCACCAGGGGGCGGTGCAGCCTGTAACCACCGGCTGGATTTCCAAATGATTTCATTTAAACGTTTCTTGGTCCAAATTCCTTAAAATGGATTTGATTTGTTTAAAAACATGGCTGCCAGGGGTTGAGCAGGTTTTTCTTATATTACAAACCGCTTGCTGGATTTTAAATTCATTTGACAGAAATGGTCCTCGGATAACATATACCAAATTCATTCAAATCATGGTGATTTGTTAAACAACATGGCGACCATGAGACGGGGAAGTGTTACGTATATGGCTATATAGAAAACAATCAACATGTTTTTTTTTTAGAATTCGCATGCTGGATTTTAAACTAATTTCATAAAAATGGTCCTTGGGTAGCACGTTACTAAATTCCTTAAAATCAGTTTGACTCTTTAAGGGACTATGTCAACGAAAAATTGGGTTCCTATTGCACTATAAATTATATTATCGAAGTGCGATATGCTAAGATAAGTACATTAAATGAAGAATAAATAATATAATACATGCGTTATCATTCTTGGTACGGAGTCATTTGTAAATATGGTTAAACAAAACGCTCACAATTGTGACGTCAAAATATAAGCATGAAATAAGCCAAACAAACACGACGAAAATTATAAATTGATTTTATATATACCATATTTAACCGCTATTACATGCTAGTTTCAATATCTTTATTTCAGATTTTTTTAACAAAGAAATTGTAATCTTGAGGCCCTGTAATCGCTGACAAAGGGACGGGGGGGGGGGGGGGTGCAGGACAGTTTTCGTATATGGCTACATTGAAAAAAAATCGAAATAATTTTATAAAAAAATGTCCCCTCTGCAAGATTAACTGAAATTATTTTTCTTTCGTTATAAAACGTGGCCACCAGAATGCGAGGTTCTTTTCCAAATGTTGAAATGTGTTTGTGTCTTGGTTGGATTTTGACAATAGTTCACGAAAATGTCCCTTGGGGCACCCTGTTCCAAATTCTAAAAAAAAAAATATTTGTTAAAAATTTGTGGCTGCCAATGGACAGGGCAGTTTTGCTCATATGGCTGTATTAAAAACTTTTAAAGTCTGAAACAACTTGCTGGATTTCGAAATAGTTGCGTGTGTAACTATCTACCAAAGTCCTTTAAATAATTGTGTTATACTGAAACATTCATGGCTGTCAGAGGATTATCGTTAAAGATACTGAACTCCAGATGGGCCTAAAAATGGGCGTTTTTGTAGTTATGCCTTAACGTTAAAACATGCGTAAAACCATCACTGTTTGTATAGAAAACGATAAAATACTGTCACAAATTGTATATTTCATATACCAAAAGCTCGCACTTTCCTTGAACTCGGCATTCCCGATTTAAAAATACTGCGGCTTTTCCCAATATACGCATACACGCACCTGGTTGAAGAGTGCGCATGAGCGACTTGACAAACCTAAACTGTCAGGTATCCTAAATATAAACAGCGCTAGTTTTAGACTGTTGGCGGAAACCAACTGTCTTTTGAGAGGGTAATTTCCAAAACAGCTATCGCGTAAAACTACTTCTTTTCTAAGCAGGCTGGAAGTCAGTAAATCGAAACCACAAAGGGTCCTTCTTCATAGCAGCAACATTTCACACCGGTTTTTTTTTATTTTACATTTTCATTATTTAAGATAATGTATGCAATATGTATTATAATGTGCATAACATGTGATTTATTTAAGTCGTGCACAAAAACAGGCTATTTTCTTATTGCTTACATATATATACCTTTAAAATGATACCGAAACAAATCATTTAAACTGTATTTTACAAATTCTATGCATCCTGCATTCCACCATATGTGCTTCTTATCTAACAAACATGTAACCCTGAGAATGTGACTTCCGTTTTGGGGTAATAAGATCTTTATCGGTTATTCTGGCCTTTGCAAATTGACTTGTTAACTGGCATGTATATAATTCCGTTTGCATAAGATAATTTCGTTACTTACAAATTAGTTTTCATTATGATGTTGTATACTATTGAATAAGAAGCCAAATTATAAAGTTTAAAGGTAGGAAATAGAACTTCATTCAAACAACTGTTTTGTTTTAACAAAAAGGCACCCATAATTCTCATTTTTATAGTTTCTTTTGTCGGCAACAGTCTTTCTACGCGATGAGCTGCCCGGCTAGTAGTGTTGTGCCGATTAATCATTTTAACTCTACTGTTTCTGGCCCGATCCATCCAAGATTTCATGACGACGGATGACAGACGAAGCATGATAGGTCCCCTATACCAATTGCTCCCCAAGCTCTTCATGCTGCGGTGAGCTAAAAGTAACAAAATCAATAAAATGCTAAGCTAATCTATATGCATTTTATATATATAAATTTTGCATTTTTGTACCCAACACAAGATCAAGATTTATAGTTTTGTGCGGTTGCTTAGCTTTTCAATAATTAATACATCTGATATGATTCTTTTCAATAGTCCAGCGCTTTAGTAGGTAAATGCAGTTTACAAACTGTATTTACAAAAACATGTTTATGCCTATTTCCTTCATAATTTCTATATAAATCAGACACATATTTATTTCCACACTAAATACAATAATGTAAATCATTGAAACGTTGGAGTTAATGGTGTTTTTCCTTTACTTTCAAGAATCCTGATTAATCGATTATTTAGTCAGAACTTGTTGCTGATTAATCGACTAAAACTTTGGACACTGATTAACAACACTACCGGCTAGCGCAGTAGTTATTACAGTCGCTTCTCACCTAGGCTGCCTGTCTTCGCTTCCCACTCGGCACAAGTTAGTTTGGTTGGTGGTCACCATACCGGACAGGTGGGGTTTCCTCCGGGTAATCTGGCTTCCCCGACAGTACAAGACCACTCCAAAATTAACAAATATTTCAGTAAAAATATAAATAGCTGGATAATGCTGATTAATCAAAATTCGTCCCAACTTTTGACGAGTCTAAAAGTAAAATGAGCAGGGGTGCTGGGACACATCTCGGATCCTCACATAATGCAGAAAGGAGCTAATACACTTCGACAATACATACAATTACTCGTTTGCAGACGCTAGAGATTTTAGAACGATAATATTGTTTAAACTTTTATAATGCAACAAATATGCGCTACATCAATTATTAAGAAAGATGCAATGATTTTTAAATACTTTCTGATTTTGCATTTGTTTTTGTATTGATAATACTTTTTATTCACAGGACCGTTTCGAGGCAGAGAGAGTGGCTGAAGAACAAAGGGAAAGACAACTGCAGCAAGTAAATATATGCAATGGTGTATATGCAGTAATTCTTTCAATTGTATGAGCCCATACTAAATCTGGTCAAAAAAAATGTAATGACATTCCTCTTCCGCATTTTGTTCAGTATAAAATATCAGTTTTATCTTTCTGAGGTCAGCTTGTATGAAGATAAGAAACAATTTACTTACGAAAAAGACTACCTAAGGACATCTATGTTGTTGGCTTATATATTAGAGTAAATATCTAAGAAATTATTGACTTGTCAGCGAATATTTGCATCGAACAAAGTTAGCTGAAATAAAACATTACGAAACATGTTGCTATTGTAGTGTCAAGTCGTATCAAGATTTCCCTGTTAAATGCACAGCCCCAAAAAGTCACTAATCTGTCGCAACAACCTTGTACAGCGGTAATAATGACTATATACGTATGTAACACCAGCCATTCTAGTACCCCCCCCCCCCCAAGTATTGGAGCACAGTAATATCCCCTTGGTCAAAGATTTGATAATGTCAGCCAAATATTGTAATTTTATTTCCATAATAAATATTTTTTACAACTGGCCCTGCATCCATTATTTTATTTTGACCAAGCAAAAATGAAATTATGTATCATTAAGTTCTACATTTGTTATTAGCTACGCAGTGCAAGGCGAAATAACATTCCCACAGAAGCTGAGGGTGGTGTGGCCATACGATTCCGGTTTCCAGATGGATCAACAAGAACGCATAGATTTGGGCCGACAATGGAAATGAATGAAATTGTTAAAATCAAAAGATTTGCTAGTATTAACGACTTGTTAATTGCGAAAACACAAAATACTTGTAATTTAAATACTAAATTCTCCAGGAAACAGTCCAGCAGATTGAGTAAAATAAAAGAATACGTATGTGCAAATATAAAAAAGCTTATTTATCACTTAGATCAAGCTCATAAGCATTGATTAAATTGTATTTGAAATTCCTTGGTATAATGATAACTGCATGTTTATATAAGAACACCTCAGTGAAAAAATTATGATACCGAATGGTTATCATTTGATGAACAGGCTCTCATCTCGGTTGCGGGGAGTCACCCACAAGCCACCCGTGATTTCTTTATACGATTGCCGGCCAGCAGGATTCCGCTAGCAGCTTCTGCTATTGTTGGCTCGTTAGCAGACCACAACATAACTACCTCAACATCTGTTGACATTCAATGGGTACATGTAAGTAAATGTGATGCTCTGTCTGTTCATCAGAGATTTTGAATGTTTCGAAGATTTTTTAAGACAATCCGAGCTATATATCTCTGTCACCCAGTCAAAACAAAATCCAACAACTAACCATAAGTTCACATTAAACAACAGCGTTCTTTTTATTCTAAAGATTTGTTTAGATTTAAGATAAAACTAATAGCTACACTTGTGTTATAAACCTTAATCCTTATGTTGACAAATACTGATTTGCCTTCGACATTCGAAAAATGGCTGATGGGTGTTCAGTGTACCGCGCCCGTCATTCTGTCAATCTATCAGTTTGTCGGTCGGTCTGCCTGCCGTATGGTTTCCAGTCAATAACTCAAGATCGCTTAGGTTTAATGTTTTAGATGGTCACCAGATCTAAAACATAATTAAAAGAATTTACGATATAATTTTTCCTTTCATATATATCAAAAAGAAAAATACCTAACATTAATACAAACGAAATAACACTCATGAGCAAGAAATACATTGGAAAAAGTGTGCCGTTTAAGAATAATCATCGTTTGAAATATGTATAATTATAAAGAGTTTGTAACGCTTTTCCTAGGTATTGTGGAAAACTTGTTTATCACTTACATAACGTTAAAATTCAACCCCTGTACTTGTAAGTCCAGCTGGCCGAGTGGTTAAGGCGTCAGTCTGTTTTGATCCCGACGGTCGCAGGTCCCGGCGAAGGCAAATGTTGTAATTTACTTCTTGTTGTTAGCTCACCTGAGCACAACGTGCTCATGGTGAGCTTTTGTGGTCGCCTTTTGTCCGTCGTCCGTCGTGCGTCGGGCGTCGTCAACATTTACCTCGTTAACACTCTAGAGGTCAAATGTACTGGCCAATCTTCATGAAACTTGGTCCTCTTGTTTTTTAATTTGCTTTATTCATATGTGTTTTTTTTCTTCTGCAAACGCTTGCTTATGGGGCAGTGATTATTAATAATAAAAATACATGTGTTTACATGACACTGCTTCTCAATTTTTTGTTTGTACAAAATTACCTTATACATTTTACTTGTAATCGTAGACACTTTTTAAATGTCTAACTTCGCTTCAGGAAGTGTATGGCTCTGGTGAAACCACAGAACAGCCAGTATCGGATCACGAGGTATACAGTCACTAACAAATGTTCGGCAACATCACGGTTTATCTCCTTCTCCATTCCTGATTTATAACCAAACAAGTTTGACATGTCTGATTATACCCCGTTGGCATAGATTGCATGCTCTCTGTAGTCTACACTTTATTACTATCTTATGCAACTGTTAAATTTTATAATGTAATGATGGCAGGTTTAAATAATTTGTTTCTTTTTTTCAGATGTCAAATTCTGAACATTCTGTAACTCCTGCGCAGAACACTGAACATGAACCAGCTCAAGCTTTAAATCCGTTTCAGATTAACACCATCCAAGATGAACAACAAGAAAACACACCATCCTTGTAAGTTGTGTAATATAGTGTTCTCTGATGTAAGGTTTAGTTAATGTACCAATTCTAATATGCTGTCAGTACAGTTTATTTGATAATATTCTTTAGCAGAGTAATACTATAGCCATACGAAATCATGAGATAGTCATACGATATGATGAGCTAGGATCCAGATAAGATATGTTTACTTGGATCAAGGATAAGGGTCAAGCCCCGAAAATATACAATAACAGACAAATAGGTACTAAAATAGTAATCACATTTCGACATGTACATATAAAATACTTCATTACAACGCTATAAAACATCACAGATATATAATACATAAACAAGTTATACTTTCACTTACAGAACACAATGAATGAATTTAAAAAGACCCAGTCACCTGCCTAAACATGTTTTACAACCAGTCAACTGTTATAATTGGTCAGTATGGTCAAAGGGAGATAATTAATTACTCAGTCCGTGTTACTTAACATTATACCAGGTTGCTGTAAACTTGCAGTTAAGTTAAATCGCCACACAAACGTTTAGGAGGGGTATATGGAATAAGTGATTACGACATTGCGTACGTGAATGCACTTTGGATTGTTTATCGCATTTTTGTTCATCAATGTACACATTTCTTTTATGTCGCGGATATTTATTTACTTTTAGCTGGTATAATTACATTACAAGCGACCCTGAATACACGTACTGCATTCGGAACCGCTGCAATCAGTGCATACAATCAGCACAATATTTAACACAATATCTAATGCTACCAAACGTTTCAAACATGCATGTTGATGCTGAGAAATCTTTCTTTCGAAGTAGTATAGGTTTACGTTTTTGTAAGTACATTTAAAATAAAGCCAGTGCTTTTGTCGTAAGTGACACGTAACTACCCACTCGATAGTACTGCTGAACATTTTATCAACGCAACTCCTCCTACAGTTTCTTAAGTTGGAAACATTAAGCGTTGCACTTGTCCCTCCGTCCGTCTTTAAGTCCGTCCGTCCGTAAGTCCCGATATTGTGTGTGCTCAACGCTGAACTGCTGGACCGATTTCGCTCATACTTCACAGCTTAAAAACCTTAACATGTATGAGATGGGAAATGAAGGAATTTTGGCTACGACCAATTTTGGCAGAATTATGGCCCTTCCAGTATTTCTAATGTAGAATATATATGAAAATAAATGTGTGAAAGCAAACATTAGTGTTGGCAGTGATGTTTTCTCGCTAATTTTAGTGCCGTTTAAAGGCAGTTTCCCCTGACAAAATATCCTCCCTTTTCCCCAAAGTTATCAATGTTATTCCCCCGAAGTAATTAGTGTTTTAGAGGTGGGTGCGTTAATAGAAAAAATTATTGAATGATAATTTGATTCGGCACCATTATCAAAAAGAAGTTCAGAAGATGAACCATTTAAATATATTAATCATCAACAGGGAAAAATAACCATACATTACTTGAAAAATAAACTTAAACATACAACTTTCCCATTTTGAAAATTGTCACGCTAAAGTTCCCCATATCATGGGCACAGGCAGTTAGGAACGTTTGAAAAAATTACTGGCTGGCAACACGCCCTTTGTGTCCAAACATGTATCGTGGGGGCATCCGGGTCTGTGACACATCTAGTTATGACACTGTCACAGAGTGTCAGATTTGACATGCAGTTGTGCATTAAGAAAGGAATAAGGGTAACTCTACCCAGCCTAAATTTTGTATAGTTTAGGCAAGCAGGCACTGACCGAAGAGTTGCAGCAAACAAACAATGTCTTGTGGTTGTCCATTTGAGAAGGCGTAGTGTTCAGAATGCTAGTATTTAAATATTTTTATATAGAAATATTGGTTTGGCCAAAAATACGTTTCTTACGCCCGACCAACCTTCTATGGCGACTCTCAGCCTAAACTTTGTTTTCGTGTTAGAAAACGTCCCCAAAAGTCATTGAATTTTCGTTTCCGGGTCCTTAAGTTCTGTTAACACCTGTAGACTGTTAAGACACTTCTCGGGATTGTTTCTAAACAACAGAACGAACGTATACTTAACATTCGTTATACAATTTCAATAGCATGAACTAATCCTCAAAAAATAAGTAAAAAATAATTGCCGACCTACCCACCCTAATTTTAATTTCAAGGAGAGGGAGCCAGGGATATTTTTGGCGATACCTTTTTTTGTGCAAGAACCTTTCATGCTGTATCCCAGGAACAACATAAATGAAATTACAATGGATTTTTGTTTTGCTCTCAAACATAAAAATATCATTTGTAATTGCCCCGCTTTGATTAATAAAACATTTGATGACTTCAACATAAAAAAGGGCTAATATGCTGCCTTATGGACAGCTTTTGTTACCTGTTTCCAGACTGATCCACGTCAACCGTAGAACGCTTGTCCAAGACATGCTCAGACAGTTTAAAATGCTGGGTGCCGATACCAATGTGACCATTCAGTTTGAAGGGGAGCAGGCGGTGGACCAGCATGGAGTTTTCAGGGACCCCCTCACTGTATTTTGGGGTGGCATAGTGGGAACATATTTTGAAGGACATGAAGCTGTGCCAATCGTCACCCCGAGTATAACCGTTCACATGTGGCAGGCTATTGGCAATATTCTTGTCAGAGGCTTCAGACAAGCAGGATACATACCCCTACAGTTTAGTGTTGCATGCTTGATACGGGGTATATTTGGGGAGATGCCTACAGGCATTCTCCAGCAATCATGGCTCCGAACCCTGGGAGGGTTTGAGCGCCAGCTAATGACCAGAGTCATGGCTGGTCACTATATGGAAGATGACCAAGATGAGGTTGTCGAAGTGTTCGACAGATACCATGTGGGCGAGTTGCCCACTTCAATGTGCAGCATCTGGGCGAAAGGTGTGCACCTGTTATGTGCCTGGAAAGACCTTTATTCCCTCTCATGTCAATGGGATTAGACAGGCTTAGAGGCTCGTTTGATTCAATCGATAGTTTCATGACAACAATCAGAACCTTGCGTCCTGATGGTAGACGAGTTGCGTCTCTTGTCACAGCTGAAGTAGGTAGCCCTCAACAGGAACGAATGATTCAATTTCTAAGGCAATTCTTACGAAGCGCCGATGATGATCTGCTGAGACGTTTCCTACGCTTCAGCAGTGGAAGTGACGTCATAAACTTCCGCCAGATCAATATCAACTTTGTTCACCTGTATGGTTTGCAAAGGAGGGTGGTGGCACACACTTATTCTGTTACACTACATGTGCCAACCACTTACATTTCGTATAACGAGTTTCAATACGAATTACGGCACCAGTTGAATTCTGATATGTGGGGCATGGACTTTGCCTAAAATATAGTTGGCCAAATTGCTGAACTATCACTCTGATATAGGTTTTATGTCATGTTATGTCGTCTGCGATTTTCCTGTCATGTGAGGCCAAAAAGTGATCACTTTTTTAACACATTTCTGATCCTGTTAGACCACCGTGTGTTCTATTTCAATGTTTTCAATTAAGGCAATACAATAATTATTAGTTTCTTAGGCACTTTTTTCTAAATCATTGAGGGAATGCAGAAATTATCAAGAGTAACAAAAACCTGCCATGAGTCTAATATTTCTGCATTCATATTGTGTTCAATTTGTTATTGATATGTGATATTTCTGTCTGTTTTGGACTCGAGCGAGCCTGAAGTCCAGTTATACTTATTTACACTTAAAAAACTTCAAAGTGTCTTTCTTTTCGGCATAACCTTTCATAAATATTTTTCTATATAATTTGGGAGCTAAACGTATTAATAAGTAGAATCAAACAAACGGAAGCGCAAACAATGACCGATTTGGTTTGGTGAAATTCGCATTCCAAATGTAGGAGTTTTTATATACCATCCTATTAATTAGTTATTTTTGCTTTAAGTATGTGCTTGTCTCAAAATGAAATAACTACACTATAAAAACATCAAAAATGCATTACGAAATGCACACATGTAAGTTTTGTGAAGTGTTAAATATAGTATAATTGTGAATTGTTTCATAATTTTCTAGATTTTCAATAAAAATGAAGAGTAAATGGTAATATATAAATAAGTCGGTCCGTTTCATTCATGATTTGTCCACCTATTTTTCTTTGTTTCATTAATTTTGCACGAATACTTTTGACGTTAAAATTACTAAAATCAAATGCCCATAAAAAGTATTCACAACTTTTGAATCAATAAATGCCCCAAAATCATGTAAATTGTTATTTACACAGATTTAATTTTTGTGCTACTTAAATCTTGAAATTTGGTGATCTAATGTCAATGTCACACTGACATTTCGAAGGAAGGCTTTCAGTTTTTACCTTACGAAACCATCTCAAATGTGTCTGATACAGTTTGATATCATCATGCATTCATTAGCATAAACAGTAAAGACATGTAGGATCTTCATGCCACCGCATGATATATGAGTTTGTTTTTATATAATAATAATCATATAAATTGAAGTGATGCGTATTTCATCAAACACAACCTAATATCATCGTATTCATCATTATTGACTCTATCTAGATCATTTATCATTTATTGTGCTGGTAAATGATACGCAAGTCATGTTAATTATAATCAATCATAAATAATTATTTTAGTAAGTGACAAAGAAACATAAATGTTATTTGTTTATGAAGATTTATCATTTGTTTTCTGCTTACTTACGACTTATGGACATTAGTGTCATAAACATTTATTTGTATGAAAGACATGTGGTTTGTTTCCTAATATGTGTGTTAATAAAGCCTCTATGGGCTATAGGTTTGAAGTCTCACCAAAATGCAAAAGGATTAAAGTCTTACTCTTATAACATTGTTTGTTTTGAAATATTTGCCTTGTAAGGGTGTTAAAAATATTATGGATGAAGAAATAAAGTCAAATTTTAAACTTGATCTAACATAATATTTTCTATTGTCAACTTATAATAATAGTATAATATACTCTTATAGAAGTATATGAAATTGTACTGGGCGAATTTTTTAAGAAATGTTAAATTAATATCTTTACAAAACTTGCAAATTGTGATGTGATGTTTTGTAATGTATGACCATGACCTTTGAGCTAGGATCTCAAGCATAGTATGTGACAAATCAACTTTTAGTTGTGCAAGTCTGATAGAAATCCACCCTTTATGGCTAAGTAACAGCCTGGACACAAACCATTTTTTAACTATGAACTTAAAATGTGACTATGACCTTGGTGAAAGGAACTTGAGTTCTGTATGCAACATATCATCTCCCGGGCATTACCATGCATCATCTATTATATGTAGTTTGCAATCTGAATAATAAGATAACAACACCAGTGTTGGAAATTTGTGATTGCTACATGTAAATCTATGGTAGTAGTAAACAGCAATATTGACTAGTTGTTTGTGTTATACTTTAGTCACATTTCACATATGTTCCCTTCATATTTGATAGTGGCAAAATAATCAAAACACAATATTTTCCGAATAATAGAAAGTATAATTCCCATCTTTAAGCACAACCACACATAACAATCATAACATAACAAATGTTAACAATCAGAACAAGTTTCAAGACAATCCATTGGAAACTATGAGTTGCACTCACAAGGAATTTTCTCTGGATATTCAATAGAAAAACATAATCAAAGGGCCATAACTTGGAATGCAGGAGAAAAATTTGAATCTCCATCATTAACGCACATTACCCTATAGAATGTAGACAATTTCAAGAAAATCTTTTGGAAACTGTATGAAAAGTTGCATTCACAAAGTTTTGCTAACAGACAGACAGCCGTACGACCAGTGGTATACATGATACAAGAGGGCCATGATGGCTCTAGGTCGCTCACCTGAGTTTAAGGCATCATAATGGCTTATAACAAGAGGGCCAAATGGCACTAAACCACTTACCTGAGTATAAAGATCTGGGCCTTGCAGATTCAGGAGAAGAATGTTAAAGTCTAAACCATGGCCCACAGGACGTGGCCACCTTCTACCCCAGGGGCATAATTTTAACAATAGATGTAATGAACAAAGTTTCAAGCCAAATATGAAACCTATGGGCCTTGCGGTTTCAGAGCAGAAGATTTTTAAAGTCATTGTGCTATTTAAGTCTGTATAAACCATGTAACCCCTGGGGCGTGGCCAGTTTTGACCCCATGGCCATGATCTGAACAAACTTTGTAGAGAACAACTATAGGATATTACATACTAAATATGAAACCTCTGGGCCATGCAGTTTCAGAGGAGACAATTTTTAAAGTCATTTTGCTATTTAAGTATATATAAATCATTTGACCCCCGGGCGTGGCCAGTTTTAACCCCAGAGGAATAATTTGAACATTCTTTGTAGAGGACCACTAGACAATGTTACATATCAAATATGAAAGCTCTGAGCCATGTGGTTTCAGAGATTTTTTTAAGTTTTCACTTGTTAAATCTTTTTTTAGCTCTGGTGATCTACATATGCAGCGGACCGGAACGATTTGACAAACTGTGAAAGAGGGTCACCCAACGATCGTTCCTGTTAAGTTCCATGAAAATCTGCGGTTTAGGAGAAGATGTTGATTGAATGAAAATGACGACCGACGGATAAAAGGCGATCACAAAGCTCACCATGAGCACAACGTGCTCAGGTGATCTAATGAAAAAATTACCCAACCCTACCATTTTTTTTGCAATTAAACCTAAACTATTATACTTTACGGCCTAATCATTGAAATCAAGAGTTTTGGGACTTGCCACAGGCATTTATTTTGTGTTGTTAACAAGGCCTGAAAGTTAGAGGTTTGATTCTTTAATAATTTTAGAGCACTGTCCATTTCTTACAAACTTTTAACTACAAATTTTAAGTTCAAAAGGGTCAATAATTATGTATTTATGTAAGACAGATTTATGTGATTTGTCACATGCATCTATTACATGACTATCAACAAGGTCTGAAAGCTGAGTGGAAAAATAAAAACAATAGATGGCCACAAACAAATGTCTCATTCAACGATTTGGCTATTGGTGCGACATACAAAAATCGATGGCCCTAAAATAAATTTCAATTCCAAAGCCATCGCTGGATTCCACCAGGGGATCAATCTCTCGTTTTAATTGTTCCATGAGCTCAGCACTAATTGGACATTTTGTGGTGGGAATGTCAATATGATTGCCCTCTGCTGGCACTGGAACGTCCCAATCGACACCAAAATCTTCCTCGACTTGGTCTCCAATGACATGTGGCTCAAAAAACAGGTCGTCAACTCCAGTCTGCCCATGTCCTCTGTGCTGCATGATTCCTTGCACATAAAGTTGGATAGGCGTTTTCCCCTCACAAGTACTAAGTCTGTGGTTATTCCATCCATTTAGAAATCGTTTAAGATCTCTGTTCAATCGAGGCAAGTACACATATTGTAGACACCAGAGTTCAATGGAGTTGTCTGGATGAAGCACACCTTCTTTCTCAAAATGTTGAAAAAGTTGTTTGTGTACATTGGTGCAGCCTAAGTAAACATCCCTCCACAGTCTTTCTATCCGTTGATTATGCACACTGCGGCCTGTCAAGCAGCTACCCCTTTGGTGTCCCCTATATGTGTTCATAAAGTGTGAAACATCAATGTTTTCACCTCCATGGTCGCAGCGCACTCTCGAAGGTACACCATACTCGTGAGTTGCAATCAGGAAGTTATCTAAAACAGTTGCTGCCTGGTTGTTTGTAGAGGCTTGCAGGAAAACAATAAGTCTCGAGAACCCATCGATGCCTCCATGGATAACAATGCCCCATCTGTAAACAGAAAAAAATACTTCAAGAGTGTTTTTAAACAAGAGAATATTTCACATTTTCTTAGTCCAAAACAGCCTCATAATTCTTGAGAAATCTAAGCCAGAGTTATCTTAACTGAACAGCACAGTCATTTTGCAATAAAAATGTCAAATTTCATAAGCTTTGATACCCCGCCAGGAAATGTTTCAATATTAGTAGCAAGAAAGTGAAAGAACACGGATGCACCCACATTCTGCCAGTTGTCACAAAACCATATGCAATTACTGTACCAAGGTTCACAAGTTCACATGCTGATGAATATTTCTATAGTTTCATCACTCTAGCAGTTACACTTGTTCAGGTTACATGTGACTTAAGTCAAAAAATGTCAATAAGATAGGGACAGGA
Organism: Congeria kusceri; assembly: GCA_027627225.1. Lineage (NCBI taxonomy): Eukaryota > Metazoa > Mollusca > Bivalvia > Myida > Dreissenidae > Congeria > Congeria kusceri. The sequence goes on from CM051029.1 coordinate 29,334,580, forward strand.
AGTGTTTGCAGTATTGGTCTATTGACAGGAAAAAATATGATATAGTGACAAGATAGGTCTGACAGAACAGGAGTTGCCTCCTTTGTACAATAATACAGTTTCAATGTAAACTGTCAGGTAAATGATTTTTATAGGGGTTTACTCCCCTTAACTGTAAATTTCAGTAATATACTGAATAATACCCTGTATATGAGGGGTAACTGCTGTTTTTTGTAACAAAGTTATTATTTACAAAATAAAATGTATTGCATGTCCATTTCCATGCAAATAAAGCTAAACAGGGTAAAATACTGACAATATTGAATATATCTGTCAAAATATCGGGTAACACGATTATAAAATGACATTTACTGTAGTTAAAGAAGAATATCATGAAAACAAACATGCCATGTTATTGAAAAACTTGACAGTTTATAAAACAAGAAAATTACATAATGACCCTGAAGACATGTGTGAAGTTTCAATTGAATATCTGTAGTAGTTACTGAAATATGTTCTCGTTGCACGCAAACCTTAACTTGAATTTTCTCTTGCACGCAAACCTTAACCTGACTTTTCTAAATACTAAAATTGGCATAAATCTGCTAAATTGCAGGTCATAGTAATGGGCCTTGGTCAGTGACTTTATGCAGGTCAGAGTAATGCGCCTTGGTCAGTGACTTTATATAATGACCCTGAAGAAATGAGTTTAGTTTCAATTGAACATCTGTAGTAGTTACAGAGCTATGGAGTTGTTGCACGCAAACCTTAACCTGACTTCTAAATACAAAAGGTGGCATACTTCTGCTAAATTGCAGGTCAGACTTATGGGCCTTGGTCAGATACCTCCCATAATGACCACGAAGACATGTGTGAAGTTTGAATTGAGTATCTGTAGCAGTTACAGAGATATGGACTTGTTGCACAAAAACCTTAACCAGATCATTACGCTGACGAACGGGTGAGTAGTAGTGTAGCTCAAACTAGTCGTTGAATAGTCAAGCTAAACACATGTATACGTTTTTGTTGGGTCCCAAAAATAGGAAGAAAGGTGTGTATACATATAAATGAATAAATAACACCATCACAGAAAAGTTAACTAATATATGTAAATTAATGATTTTTACACAGAACCAGGTTCAGCAAGCGACTAGAGTCCGCCTGCAGGGGCTGATCCCTGGCTTAGTGGCCTGTGTGGGGGAATACTTGGTAATATAACAGGCGCCCATAGCAAATTTAAATTTTGTCAGTAATCTGACAGTCCAAAAGATAGGTGTAGAAGATACCCCTGTTTGGCCCATCAGGCCTCAGAATAGTGATCAAATTAAACTGAACTTCATTTTCAATAAAATGCTTTCTGAAAGCGTTTCTTGGATTGTCAAATTGGGGGCATTTAAGAAATGAGTCTTGTATATGACATATGTCATCTCATAATTTGTGGCAAGTTTGATAGGGATCCATCCATCCATGGCTAAGTTACAGTCTGGACAAGCAAATCTGATGCAGGCACAGACAGACTGACATGTTTACAAACATACACCTTACTACAACCGTGGCAAGCGGGCTCTAAGCGGGCTCTAAGAAAAGCCTAACATTGAAAAGCTCCAAAATAAAGTACCGTATGAGTTTATGATTCCCGTCAATATGCCAAAGTGCATTTGGCCCGGGCACCTGGTAGGTTCTTCGTTGTATGGTCCGACACCAACGCATAGCAACAGCAGCAGCATCAACTCTAACCAGCGACTCTGCAACTCTTTCCCTCTGAAGCACGTGGCCCATTGCTCTTAGCTGGCCTTGAACATTTCTTTGTCCTGATGTTTTTAAATTTAAATTATAGGCAAGTGTAGGCACGAAATGTTTTATTTATGAATGTCTGAACTAAAATGGTTACACAGGCAGTAACAACTGCAATTGGTAATTTGCAAAAGGTCCATATCCAAGCCTTCATATAGGATGCAAAGTTAATTTACATGTTATACATATAAACCGACTGCCAAAAGATTAATCTTATAAAGTAACAAAATGGTTGCCATGGTAACCAATCTTCTCAAACTGAGAATTACAACATCAAAATCAGTCTGAAAAATATCGATTTGAAAAATATTAAAAATTATTAAATTAATGAATGTATTCACAATCTATATTTACGGGTAATCTATTCAACAAGAAAATGACACATCAAAAGTAATGAATTCTTAAACCTGGTGGTCATAATCTTACATATCTAAAATGTTTTATTTCAAAACATAATACATACAATATGGCAATGTGTATTTGACAACCATTGAAAGATAAACTTCGACAACAACTTGACCCACACAATTTACAAATAAAAGTAAAAGTTATAAACACAATTCTGTTTTATGATTATAAAAGTTAAGTAGGAATACCTTAATTTCTGAAGGTAAGTCTTAAGATTACTTTTACATCTACATATGTATAATATAAACCAAGTAAAACCTTGATTGTTCCATCTGACAAATAATTTTTAACATTCAACTATAATGTATATAGTTTATGTATAATTAATTTAAGCTTGAATGTAAAGAATGCTAACAGTTGAGCTAAACATATTAAATTCTGATTCTTTTTAGAAAAATCAACCGGTAGTTTTCCAGATCAAAATTATCAAGTTGAAATCAATAAAGTAACCATTAAATCTACCAAATCTAGTATGAAAATATAGACATCAGTGACACATTCCAATATTACAACCAGTTCACAATAAATATTACATTGGCAATTGTGGTTTGGGACATGTTTTTTCTCTTCCAGACTCTGACCTGAACAATTTGGAAATGTTTTCATACAGGTACCACTGCCTTGCTAAAGGGAGTGTGGGAATGTTCTTGAGAGAAGGCTTTGCCTTCTTATTTACTGCACACTTCAAAATATCAAAACATTCTTCAGTGGAGTCAGTATACTCCTTACAGTGCAGGACACCAGGCTGATCTTTGGAAACAAAGAAATGGTGGTACTTTGTGATACGCTTGATGTTCCTGAAGATGTCCTGAAGGTACAACTTTCACTAAAAAAACTGGACCGGTCTCCCTGGCTCGGACACTATGTGGGGTATGTTATGTCCAGATCTAGTTGAGGACTGGACAGTGTTGGCAATGTATAGTCTCTGCATCACTTGCCCTCCACTTAACCTTCCACACACCAAAATGCCAGTCTGCGGCAAATTTTGTGAGTCCGGCCAGCATTGTGTTGATGCTAATGGATTCATGAAGGCCTGAAAAATTAGAAGCTTGTCTGATACTGATCATGAACTGGGGTGTGGAAATACTAAAATTATTTACATGTCCATGGACAAGTCCGCATGCAGTAGTCACTTGTTCAAATAAAAATTTAGTTTTTATTCAAGGCCTTTTTGATATATTTTTCCATTAAAAGTTTATTTTATCAAATAATAAATGAAACACAATTTGAAATTCAAATATTCATAACAGGTATATGATAATTAACTTTTACATCAGTTTCACAACCTGAAATTGTACTTGTCAGGAAAAATTACTTGTCCGACAGTAAAATTACCAGAGTACATGGGATTTACACGCATCTGGTGCTATAAAATAAATTTTACTGAATATGATTTGTCGAAACATAGAGGAAGTTGGATATTCCTCATCATTTGCTAGTCTTGCATACAGGTGTTTACAATGACAAATAAAATAATTATATTGTTTATACTAACTCGCCACATGCAATGCCATATGACCGCATGGTTCTTATTCTGAACAACAGCGTTGTCAAAATGGATCTGGAGCAACATAAAGGTAAAAACACTGTTTAAGTAATAATTCTGTCTATTTTGGTCTTCAATATGTATCACATAAATTAGAAGATCTACTTTGTTAGTATACAACAAACAAAATAATAAAGTCATTTTGCTATTTCTGTATAAAAACATTCTTTGTCCATAAATTTAATATTCTGGTATACCTGTGCATTCTTCTCTGCACCACCATAGTGCTGGAAGTAATGGTGCACCGAGCTGATCACACAGTCTGCCCCCTTCCCAGGTAGCTTGGCCTCATCTATTAAATAGAATATCTGCCGTCCTGCAATAGAAATATATAAGGTCGAGCATGTTACAAGTTTAATGCAAACTTAATTTAACATTTGTCTTGCCTATAATCAGTATGACAATTTTACATGAAATAGACCATTATAGTTTACAAAGGCATCAGAATTTTGGTAAATTGATTCCATAACATGTTACCTGTTCCCTCAGAGCACATTCCAAACGCATGGAACTTCCTGGGCAGGGGTCTCTCTCTTGTTTGGGTGAAGAGTACCTGTACCCTCAGGCAGGGGAATTTTAGCGTCGTTTTACACTGAAAGGGAAATTTTGACTTAGCAAACGAGTCAAAATAAAAACTATTAAATATATTTTTAAATCACTTTATTTAGTCTAAGTCTTTACCTGACAACTTCATTCATGAAAATTGTCAATAAATTGAATATTATATTAACTAGTCAAATTTTAACAATCTACGGTCTACCACTTGAACATTATAAGGTGGAGCAGTGCAACAGATAATTTTTCTTGCAATTTAATAGATTTTCACTTCCGATTTTTAAATTGTTTTTTAACTTCCAATTTGTATCCTTAATTAATTTTGTTAAACTACTTATACTAATTCTAATACAGTAATAAACTGTGTTTTTGACTGTAAGACACGGTATTTGTGCAATTTTGCTTCACCTGTTTTAAAAACGAATAATTTAAGCAGAAGCCATTTTCCCAAAACAGAAATTACGGTTACCGGCAAACAAGTTAGCAGTTAACTGTATATAAATGAAGTTTTATTATGAAAGCACAAATAATCGGAAACCAGACAAGTCAAAACGGTCATTTAACATAACCATGTGATGTTCTTCGGATTTTATCGTTAACCGTTTGTTATGGTGCTTAAGTATATCTGATCCCCGAAAATCACTCCCATAAACAACACGAAAACAAATTCGATGGCAGTTCATTTAGGGGAAATTTTGGCCTAAAATGGGGGAAAAATATCTAATTTTTTTGTTGGGGGAAAAAAACGGAGATCGAGACCCCTGACTAGGTGCTTCACACCGGGCACTAAAAGACCCAGGGATGCCTACGGAACGAGGCGTCTTCTGTATCTTGCACTCTCCCCATCACCCCACTAACAAGTCTTCGGGGGGCGATGGCCATATGGGAGAGAATCCCCATGCACTCGATAACAATGTACTACATACACACGTTTTCGCAACTGGTTCCTGGTCAAAACACAAAATAAACTTTAAATAAACCAGCCACAGACTTTAGGAATTCTTTAGGAATTCTTCGATTTTAAGACATTTACTGAAGTGTTCACTAAGGAGCTTTGTGATTATGGGCCCTGCACCCATTCCAACTGTATTAAGGCATAGACACTTGTTATTGTTAAATGTGCGCCAAAACGATTAATTATTGTCTGTATTAAGTCATAGACACTTGTTATTGTTAAATGTGCGCCAAAATGATCAATTACTGTCTGTATTAAGTAATAGACACTTGTCATTGTTAAATGTGTGCCAAAATGATCAATTACTGTCAGTATTAAGGCATAGACACTCGTTATTGTTAAATGTGCACCAACATGATCAATTAAAGTCTGTATTAAGTAATAGACACTTGTTATTGTTAAATGTGCGCCAAAATGATCAATTACTGTCAGTATTAAAGCATAGACACTCGTTATTGTTAAATGTGTGCCTAATTGATCAATTACTGTCTGTATTAAGGCAAAGACACTCGTTATTGTTAAATGTGCGCCAAAATGATCAATTACTGTCATCATTAAGGCATAGACACTTGTTATTGGTAAATGTGCGCCGAAATGATCAATTACTGTCTGTATTAAGTAATAGACACTTGTTATTGTTAAATGTGTGTGTGCCAAAATGATCAATTACTGTCTGTATTAAGACATAGGACACTTGTTATTGTTAAATGTGCGTCAAAATGAACAATTACTGTCCGTATTAAGGCATAGACACTTGCTATTGTTAAATGTGCGCCAAAACGATCAATTACTGCCAGTATTAAGGCAAAGACACTTGTTATTTTTAAATGTGCGCCAAAATGATCAATTACTGTCAGTATTAAGGCATAGACACTCGTTATTGTTAAATGTGCGCCAAAATGATCAATTACTGTCAGTATTAAGGCAGACACTTGTTACTGTTAAATATGCGCCAAAATGATCAATTACTGTCAGTACTGAGGCATAGACACTTGTTATTGTTAAATGTGCGCCAAAATGATCAATTACTGTCTGTATTAAGGCACAGACACTCGTTATTGTTAAATGTGCGCCAAAATGATCAATTACTGTCAGTATTAAGGCAAAGAAACTTGTTATTGTTAAATGTGCGCCAAAATGATCAATTACTGTCAGTATTAAGGCATAGACACTCGTTATTGTTAAATGTGCGCCAAAATGATCAATTACTGTCAGTATTAAGGCATAGACACTTGTTATTGTTAAATGTGCGCCAAAATGATCAATTACTGTCAGTATTAAGGCATAGACACTTGTTATTGTTAAATGTGCGTCAAAATGATCAATTACTGTCAGTATTAAGGCATAGAAATTTGTTATTGTTAAATGTGCTCCAAAATGATCAATTATTGTCAGTTTTAAGGCATAGACACTTGTTATTGTTAAATGTGCTCTAAAATGATCAATTACTGTCAGTATTAAGGCTTCGACACTTAATATTGTTAAATGTGCGCCAAAATGATCAATTACTAACAGAATTAAGGCATAGACACTTGTTATTGTTAAATGTGCACCAAAATAATCAATTACTGTCAGTACTAAGGCAAATACACTTGTTATTGTTAAATGCGCGCCAAAATGATCAATTACTGTCAGTATTAAGGCATAGAAACTTGTTATTGTTAAATGTGCGCCAAAATGATCAATTACTGTCAGTGTTTAGGAGGAAAGCTCTTCGTAACTGCCTTAGTAAAGAAACATTAAATATTTTTATTTTCTTTAAACAACACGAATATTTAAAACATAAATTCCAAATAGCAAAAAAAAGTTTATGGTTGGGTTAAAAAAAACATGGTCGGTCGGGTTAGTGGAAACAACTTTTTTACGCTTTATGAAAAATGGCCCCACTCAAATGGGGTGGAAACATTTGAGCAACTTCAGTAGACAACCACCCAAGGAACATTTCTGTGAAATTATTTGGAATTCCAACCAGTGGTTTCTGACAAGAAAATTTTCTAAGTTTTCAATACAGTCATACACAGAAAAAAGGCCCCTGGCATCCATGTTTTTCAATGGATGGGAAACCCTTGGGCAACTTCGGTAATGACTTCCCAAGGAACACTTATGTAAAGTTTCATCAAAACTGGCCAACCCGTCTCAGAAGAGATGTTATTTATAGAAAAAAAGTTTACGCACAGACGCTCACACAACAGAAGAACCGCCATGGCATAAGTTCGCGTGAAGCTAACCATGTCCATTTATTTTACTTAAGTAAGCACTTCTTTTAATAAGATTATATACAATGTTGAGAAAAAGTTGTGTCCAGATTGCATAAACTAACATTATAATTATAATTACAATTATTTATGTATCTACAAAATAATCTAGTACAAAAAGATGTCATCGAGGATGTGCTTAAAATAATGATTGTTCAGACAAAAAGCAAACACCTGTACCTGTAGGGGTGTAATGATATCACGGATTAATATCATGAATAAGCGCTTAATTCTGTAATGTATCCTTAAACATAAACCTAGCCCCGACACTTGACACCGGGTCAAGTAGAAAAGCTTGCCATGTCTTTGAAAAGGCAAACTAAAAATAAATCTCATATTACAAAACTAATGGGTGAAATAAAGTATGAATTTATAACCGAGGGATAACATTAAAAAATGATTTATATGCAAAACCCATAAACCGGATAGTTGGTTTTCATGCAACATTAAAGACACCGATCTCAAATTCGAAATAACATGTGGATAAATAGAGATCATTCTTCAGATAGTGAAATAAATGCTGTGGGAAAATGTGGTCCTTCATATCTGTTGACTTTTTCACTCAATAGGCCGCCATAAAGCCCTAGGTCGCTCAACTGAGAGGCTAAGGAACTAAACTGTTCTGAGCAAGTTTCATGAGGATTGGGCTAAGAGTGTGGCCTCTAGATTGTTCACAAGCTTCTTCTGCAATTTGGCCTAGTGACCTAGTTTTTGAACCCAGGTGACTCAGTTTTGAACGTGTCCTATATATCATTAAGATAAATATTCTGAGCATGTTTCATGCTTATTGGGCTATAAATGTGGCAGTTAGTGTGTTCACAAGCCTTTCCTTCAATTTGCCCTAGTGACCTAGTTTTTGACTCCACTTGACACAGATTCAAACTCGTCCGAGATATCATTGGGACAAATGTTTTGAGCAAGTTTCATGTTGATTGGGCAAAAATCTTGGCTCTTGAGTGTTAACAATTTTTATAAAGTTTTCAATATAGCCATATAAGACTGCCCCCTGGCAGCAATGTTTCAACAGAGGGCAACCATTTTCGAACTCAGCCGAGATATCATAACAAATATTTTGAGCAAATTTCAAGAATATTGGGCAAATAAGGCGACTTCTATAGTGTAAACAAGCTTTTTCTTCAATTTGACCTCGTGACCTAGTTTTTGACTCCACATGACCCAGTTTAAAATCAGGCTGAGATATTATTGGGACACATGTTCTGACCAAGTTTCATGTTGATTGGGCAAAACATGCGACCTCTAGAGTGTTAAAAAGCTTTATAAAGTTTTCAATAAAGCCCTATAAGGAAAAACTACCCCATCCCCTGGTGGCCATGTTGTTCACCGGAGGGCTACCATTTTCAAACTCGGCCGATATATCATAACAAAATCTTTTGAGCAAGTTTCAAGAAAACTTCGCCAAAAATTTGACCAGGGTGTTAACAAGCTTTTTTCAACTACGAGTATTATAATATAAACAAGAAACGTCTTTAAAAAAGACAATCGGCATTCACATTAATACAACGAGATATCATTTTTACCCTAAACATATGATACAATAGGGCCAGGATGATCGGTTACGTGGCTTCTCGGACCCCAGATTTTTCAGTCCCCACCTATATAAGAAGACTTCTCGGACCCCATATTTTTCTGACACCATTAGAAAACTTCTCGGATCCCAAAATTAATTTGTGATTAATAATTATTAATATTTGTACCGTAAATAAACTGATCATACCGCCCCATGTTTTCACCAGTGATACATGAATAACCTAAAGCATGTACGTAAACATCATTATTATATAAATTTGCCTGTGAAATGTAACAAATTAACACTGTACGAAAATAATTGCAGAAATAAATGCAAATTATTTTTTATCAAACGCCGATAGTTATTCTTAAGCAATATGCCCTACTTTCATCTTGAAAGTTATCTATGCATAATACATACACATTTCGAAGTCAATTAATCATCTGTAGGCTAAAAACGTTAATGATTTGTTTCTCAGGCAGCGCCGCAACGTATTTTTTATGGCCCACCACGAATTTGATATAATGCCAAAACATATTTATTTACTTTTTTTGACGATCGCGCCCAAGTTTTAAAGGAGCACTCCAGAAATATGGTAATAGTACTGAAACTTTGTAGAAAATGTTTCCAATGGGCATGTTACCGAACAAAATACAAAAACTATGCATTTGAAATCTGTGAATAATTAACATTTTGGTAACTTGCTGTCGTCTATTTTCGGTATGCGATAACTGGTGAAGACTCAGGAGTAAACCAGTATGGACATTATATTATTTCGTTCGTACCAAGCGCTTGTGAACAATGCCTTTCGTAAATAAGAAACATATTTTGGACGACTAAACACCATAAACGTTCATAAGAACTATTACTAAATATATGATGTATTGAATAACAGCCCATGGACAGCAGCTTAAAATTATACGAATCCGCATTTTAACAGAGCTGAAAAATATTTACCCCGTATATATTTCGGTATTTCCAGTAACTTTCTTCCTGTCCAAAATACTGTGTAAATTTTGAAAAAAATGTCATATTTGATTGGGAACATTTATAAATATCGTCTATTTGTTAATTCAGACTTTTGTTTCGCAGATGCTTTTGCTTGGATAATATTTAACTGCATATTTTTTGAAGAAAATCTGTGTCAATATAAGTCCTATGGAAACAATCGAAAATGCCAGCTGCATTGACAAGTGCTGATTATCCTTTCCAAAGAGTATTGGTAAATTTAAGTTAAATTCTATAAATAGAAGTATTTTAATGCTGATGGTGTATCAATTTGAAGGCACTTATGTTAATTATGAACATTCGAATTGATTGCCTCTTTACATCAAATGACAGTTTGTGATTAATAAATATTTATTTAGAATTTTATAGAAAAGGAATGCTTATGTTGTTATTAAAACTTAAAATTGTCTTTAATCTGTGCTTAATAACTTGTTTTACTAAGCCATTACATACTGGCAATAGAAAAGAGTAGGAGAAACAAATACTTCATTAAAAAAAAACTCGCCCTCCAACCTAATTTTTTGGAAACAATTCATTATTTTTTTGTTTAGCCGCATACCGTGTATCCTAATGAAAAGCGATCTTCACAGAACAATCAGCGCATTTGAAATAATGATGACTTCCAGTTTAATAGCACAATCTTATAATTTCATAAGACTATGGCGATTTAAAATTATATTTGGTAGGAATATGATGTATCAAGGGTTTCTGTGTATAATTGGTATTGCAAATAATGTATTAATGCTACGCAAATGAAAAAAAAGTAAAATTAATAACATTTCGACGTATTCAGAGACTTATTTCACCATATTTTATTTATTGAAAGATATTTTGTTATAAGTTGACAGTGCTCCAGCAAGGCCTAAATGTTTTAGATATATTTTATCTGTTGTTCATACGGGCATACAACAAAACATAAAATTCTGCATAATCAGTAAATCTTAAGTTACATACATCTGCGTTCAATGTAGCGTACGCATATAGAATAAAAAACTTAAAAGGAATGAAATGTATTCATCGTTTGAAACCGGCAGATTTATTGCTCAATCAAATGTACATTACATATAAAACAACTACTAAATGCTAATAACAAGTTAGCTGATGCAAATTTAAAAAGAAATTTTGTGTATGTTGTCGTTCGAGAGGGGTTTTTATTTGTTTTTCATTCGGGCGTACATTCGATTTTGCCTTATATACACCCTTGAAAATAATAATAATATTAATATTTAGATCTACTTTTAAAATTTAAGTCAGATAATTTTAGTAATTTTACACTGCTACTTACATAAATATATCATCATGAAAATATGGATATTGACATTGAAACTGTAATTGAACAGTTTCCCAGCTAGCAAGCCCATTTGGGCCCAAAATGGGCTATACCTGGGCAAATATACCATATGAGCCCCATGTACTATTTTTCTGCCAATATCGAACCCATATTGGACCAAGCAACAAGCCCACATGGGTTCCCAGCAGGTATGCCCATATGGGTCCTAGAAAGTCATCTCATTTGAGCCAGGAAAGGGCTTTATCTGGTCTAATGTGCATTTGAGACCCATTTGTGTGGACTTGCCATATCAGAACCAGTTGGGTCCTACGCAAGCAAGCCTATGTGGGTCACAGAAAGAAAGAAAGTCAGAAATGGGCGCACTACAAGAATGCCCATATGGGTCTAGCAAGAAAGGCCATATAGATCCCCAGGCAAGCAAGCCCGTATGGGTCCCAGCAAGAAAGCCTATATGGGTCCCAAACAATAAGTCCATATGGATCAACGACAGAAAGCCCATATAGGTCCCAGCAAGAGAACCCTCATGGGGTTCCAAAGAATCAAGCCCATATGGGCCCCAGCAAGAAGGCTCATATGAGTCCACAACAAACAAGCCCATATGGGTTACAAGGAGCAAGCTCACATGGGTCCCCAGCAATCAAGCCCGTATGGATCCCATTCAAGCAACCCATGGGTCCCACATATAGGTTCTGGCAAGCCAACCCATGTGGGCCCAATATGGGATATGCCTCAGCTTATTAACTACATAAGCCCCATGTAGGTCCAACATACATGTCATGCCCATATCAGTCTCAGATGGGTCCCAGGCCAACAAGCTCAAATGGGTCTCAGCAAGAAAGCCCACATGGGTGCACACAAGCATATGAATCCCATTAAGAAAGCTCATGTTGGTCTCAGCAAGAAAGTTAATATTGGCCCCCAACAAGTAGGCCCAGATGGGTCCCCAACAGCAAGCCCATATGGGCCCCAGCAAGAAAGTCCATATTGGCCCCCAACAAGCACGTCTAGATGGGTCACAAATAGCAAGCCCATTTGGGTACCATCAAGATATATCATGTGGGTTTCTAACTGGCAAGCCCATATGGGCCCCATGTCTGGGTGATTAACATTTACATGAGAAGTTGATACACATGTGCAATTCTAATTAATTATTAACAGAACGCAATAAACATAAATTCCCCATTTATTGAAATATTCGCTCTGATGATTCTCTTGACGCTAATTGATGCATGTATATTATAACAGCTATACACCGGCAGCTAAACGCGAGCTATTTTTAGACTGATCGTGAGTGTGTTGAACTCGCTAGAATCAAATAGAGCGTACCGCTAGGTTAAACAAAATAGTGTATTAATTCTGGGAATGAATATTCTGTGCATGACATACAATGAGAAAATATCTTCATACTAATGCTCAGTTCTAGAGTGTATATCAATAATATGTTTAGAACTTTATTTTAACCTTTATTTTAAGTTTGCAATCCCTAAAATTAGAAAATTTGCCCAATTCTATTGGCATTCAATTTTCCCGCTGCATAATTATAGCAAGAAATCTAGGTCAAAAGTGATCTTAGACAGCTACGCCGAATTACAATGTTTAAACTCCAGGTTAAAACAATACACTGTTTGGTAAAAACACATGCCCCCGGATTGTGCTGGAGAGCCCATTTGAATTATTCTGAAATATTTTAAGTCCAATTAGATCTAGGTCAAAGTATGGTTGAGTGATATGGGTGGATTGGGAATGGCCATAAGCAACACCACAAATAAATATTCACGTGCTGTCAGTGTTCTGACGAGGCCGCAAAACTGCGATTCTACCGCTCATTTTCACAAATGTCGCAAAACAATTGGTCTAGTAACGATTCTTGTTCCATACAAAATTTCATAGGGAGAATCGTCAAAAATGTGAAACAATTTGGGGACGAATATCAATTCTCTCGAATTGTACCGAGTATGAATCAAGTATCCGATTGAGGTCTGCTGTCTGATTGGTTTAATTAAGTATGGCGCTACAATCTTAGCCAATCGATAACATTATGCGTTTGAGCTTTATCTTCATATTGAAGAGATATCGCTTTGTTTTCCAAGATGTAATCGTCTGCTGCGTCGCCTAAGCAAGAACGTTATTTTGAGTAATTTCTCCTGGCAAAACATCAAATATAAGAGTTTGTTGGTTACGTTACGAGTTTGACTGTTGCTTCGCAAGCTGCCTGCAACCCTATCAATAAAGCTGGTGATGGTCAACAAGTTTTTTAACAGAAACTCAAAGAGACAGTGTCACGAATTTGACATAAAAACCTGAACGAAAATTCAAAAATTCTTGGTTTAAAAAGCACAGTTGGCTTGCCTATAATATTGAAGGAAATTTTATGACGCATTCACTTTTTATTAAGTACAAAAAGAATAAAGTTTTCCATTGAGTCACTAATGTTAAGTTTATAGTTAGATCAGTTATTAGTGTTGAACAGTTTATAATTAAAAAAAACAACATTAACTATGTTTCTAATGTGAACTGCTGTTAGTTAAATTCACAACAACCACTGACACTTAAACAAGACACAACTAGTCAAGGTAAATAAATATTGTTATTTATTTTATCATTTGTAGGAAATTGTAGGTGTTTTTTGTTTGTGTCTCCAAAAATTGGAAATGTCCCCAATTTTTTATTAGCTGTGAGACAAATGTTACCGTCTGTGATACCTCGCCAGAACACTGGCTGTAGTAAGTGCTGCTGGTGCTAGACGAAATGGTAAAATCTAGATAACAAAGAAATAGCCTATTTGAATTATTATTTTTATTATAAAGTCCAAATTGGTTCAAGGTCTGGTCAAAGTGGTCATTGGTCAAAGTGAGGTTGGGTCATATGGGTTGATTGGGAATGGGCATAAGCAACGACTGTGTATGTATCCAAGTGTGATAGTAAGCAGTGTTTCCATGGTGCTAGACGAAATGGTAAAGACTAGTTAACGAAGAAATTACACTTTTGAATTATTGTAAGCCCAAATTAGGTCAAGGTCAAAGTGAGGTTGGGTGATATGGGTGGATTGGGGATGGTCATATGCAACAACTGTGTAAGTATCCAAGTGTTCTAGCAAGCGAAATAAGTGCTAGACAAAACAGTAAAATCTTTACTTTTACGCAAATCATTAAAATAGTTAATTTCATTTAGTACATGGCAATGCAAGGACAGGTACGATTTTGCTGCTTTAAGAGTGGGTCTAGTTTGGTTCATTTTACAATTATAAATAAACATTTTGATCAAAACAAATGTTAAGTTTAAGGGTCCATTTGTATTTGCATTTCCCAGTATAAAGGAAGGCATATTAAGAAAGTTCGAAAAATGATTACATCCAGAAAAAAATTCTGTTATTAACTGATTGACATGTTTACATTCCCAAAATATATGTTGAATAGTTTCACATTCAGTTTGACAGAAGGTACAGTTGGCTGAAGTGGCATAACCAATTTTAAATAAGAAGGAGTTTGTACCTATGATTCTATGTACAATTCTATATTGAAACCACTGTAAATTGGTATCCTGTGTAATACGAAAAGGCATATCAAAAATATGTCGCCATTCTTTTGTTTCAATAGAATTAAAAATGTTCGACCATTTATCTATACACACTGGCGAAGACTCATTTTTGCTAATTATATCATACATAGGTTTTGTACCTTTTGTGTTTTCTAAGATGGACCTTAGGCTAGTGGGAATAAACGGCTTCATAAAGTAAGTATCATAAGAGCTTCTAAGCTTCATGTATCTTGCAACTGCGTTAATAATTCCTAGGAAAAATAAGTAGTTTGGATGGAAGTTATATACTTTGCAGAAATCATCATAACTATAAAAGGTTAAAAGTTCAGCATTGTGCATCAAGTCCCCAGCAAAATGAACGCCTTTTTCAAACCATGATTTAAAAAATACACTTTTGTTACCAATTGTTATGTCTGGGTTATAGAATATTGGATTTTGTAGCAAAAGCTGATTTTTAAGTGGTTCTTTTCTACAAAGTTCAGCAAATGATTTCAATGTATCTTTCCAAAATTCATTTTGTATCTTGTTAATTAAGTTTTCAGGATAGTCACTGCCACAGTTGTATAATTTTTGAAGATCAATCATTAAATTAACAATATTTATCCATTTTCCATTCCCAGTGACAATTCTACGGATCCATGAGCACTTCAGAGAGCTAACAAAGGAAAACAAATCAATCATCTTTAAACCTCCTTCAGTATATTCCTTTATTAAAATAGTTTTGCTAATTCGTGGTTTACCATTCCACACAAAATTAAAAAATAATTCATTGATCTCTGTTAACAAATTTTGTGGTGGATTAGGCAAGGAAAGAAAGAGATGATTTAACACCGGCAATGCTAAAGTTTTAATTACTTGAATTCTTCCTATCGGTGTTAAAATCCTTCTGGTCCAGTTTTTTAATAAGGCTTTTATTTTAACTATTTTGTCAGCATAATTTAGTTCTACCATTTTTTTAAGGTCAATGTGGAATGTTAAGCCAAGCATGTCAAATGTTTGTTGGTTCCAATTTAATTTCCATCTTGTTTTAATACTATCGGAGCTAAACTTATTTTTACCTATCCAGACTACTTTCGTTTTGTCGAAATTAACTTTTAACCCTGAGTAGTGTGTGAAGTGTGACAATACATCTAAAGTTTCATTGAGAGATGCTGCAGAGCCATCCAGGAGTATCGAAGTGTCGTCGGCAAATTGTGAAAACAGTAAAATCTAGTTAACCAAGAAACAGCCCATTTGAATTAAGTACAAATTATGTCAAGGTCATGGTTAAAGTGAGGTTGGGTCATATGGGTGGATAAGGAATGGTCATAAGCAACAACTGTGTAAGTATCCAAGTGTTGAAGTACATGGTGTTGGTGCTAAACAAAACGGTAAAATCAACTTAACCTTGTCATGGACGGAATGACGGACGGACAGACAGAAAGGACAATCTCTATATGCCCCCAGCATTGAGATGCCAGGGGCATAAAAAAAAATTATAATGATCTCCCATCTGCTATTTCTTTTTTTTACTTTATCCTAAATTGTCTGTGTTTCCGTATGTGTTATTGTCCGGGACAGTAGGGGCACTGACTAAAATGCAGACAGCAAATGCAGAAAAAATAAAGAAGGAAAATGCAGACAATATAGATAAAGAAGGAAAACGCAGACAATATAGATACAGAAGGAAAACGCTTACAATAAAGATAAAGAAGGAAAACACAGAACATATAGATAAAGGAAAGGCAGAGGGGATACAGGTTTAAATAGATTTAATTTTTGTTTAAAACGCCCTAATGTTGCCTTACACATGTAAATATAACATTCCATTGATAAATATGTTTAATATTGTTTTTAATATGTATTATTATGCCTTATGGGATATTTACAACATTTTAACATTGAGCAGTGTAAATAACAGAGTCAATTAGTTTTATTCTTCTTATCATGTGTATTATTATTAATTCTAATTAATACTAAAACTACTCATAATATATTTCTGTAATTAAAACATTATTTCATTAGACAACAAATGTTTCTCATCATAAACACTTCATAATCTAATGCACCTATAATTTGAAAATTTAAATATCAAAATGTTATTCATAATATTAAAATATGTTCACAAGC
The DNA here is from genome assembly GCA_027627225.1 of Congeria kusceri. Classification (NCBI taxonomy): domain Eukaryota; kingdom Metazoa; phylum Mollusca; class Bivalvia; order Myida; family Dreissenidae; genus Congeria; species Congeria kusceri. The sequence continues at coordinate 29,351,545 of CM051029.1, forward strand.
GATATTAATGTAAATTACTTTTTCCCCAAGAACAATGAACAATAAACAAACAACAGAACAACTTTCAACTTCCTACAATAAGTGTAATCTGTGTTTTCCTACTTAGTCTTCTTTCATTGCGCATGCGTTTTCATACTATTTAAATATTGTCTGCATGTTCCTTCTATTTTCACATCATGCGTTTTTCTACTGTTTTCATATAGGCCCTTCATGCTCAGACAAAATTGTGTTTTATTTATATTGCCTTCAAGGAAATGGCTTATTACAGCTTACAGCTTGATTAAGAAAAAAAAAAAGACTAGAGCTATCAAAATACAGCTTTGACAATACAGACAACCACGTGCGATTCATATATGGTGTATAAAGTGGTGAATCATATTATATTTCATTTTAAAAGTGACATTTTAAGATGTTATCATAATTGTAATGATATGCACGGCGACAACCGGGCTATTGAACACCTGAGCTGCATGAAAAGTTACCATAAATATATTCTTTCCTCCCAAAAAACACCCCCCCCTTATCAAAAAACCCATTAACATAATTGAAGTGGTTTGTGCCAGTAAAACTGGATAACCATCGTGTCATCAGCACACACAAAATAATTTTCCAATTCAAATAAGACACGACACCGCAGTTTCTTTTCAAATCGGCTGTCACAAGAGATGATAACCAACATGGTTAAGGAAGTTTTGCTTTTTCAGCATAATTAATGTGGATCTAGTTACGAGGCATAAATCCTGTTTCTTTGTATTACGTATTATCCTGTTTGGAATATGTAATTTACATCTGTTCATCACCTCACTTTATTTATTATACCACACGTGATTGCTCTATGCATTTTGTACATAGACCAAACGTTACGCAACAAGGTGACATTTTTTAATATCACCCTTCCCAAAATATATTCGGCAATGACACTAGAATGTTGAATTTTGAAATCAACATCGTCACTGCGCCAATAGAAAAGTTAGCAAAAGTAAGTGTTATGTAAATTAAGTGTTAAGACTGGAATTTATTAATTTTTATCATAACTTATCCATGTAGTATAGTTAAAACTGTAATACTCATACGAATCGCGAAACACATAAAACAATGTCACAAAGATTAGCAAAATGACGTCATTAGACTGCGCGTGTTTGTTTGGAATAATAAAATAAATAACAAATGGCTGTGAGGACAATATGAAGTAATATCAACCCTTGAAAAGTGATATCAAACTCGCCTACTGCCTCAGTTGATATAATAAATATATATAAGATGGGTCGTGGGAAAACCGGACTTAATGCGTATGCTAATCCAGGACAGCACTTTCCACCTACAGTGGATTTATGTTTAAAAAAGACTTCCCTGAAACAGAAAATACCATAAAAGCTGAAAGTGCTGGCCCGGATTAGCCTGGGCAGACTGCACATGCATTGAGTCCGGTTTTCCCACAATGGGCCTCATATAACTATTATACCTCACTTCGTTTTCACATTGTAAAATCCCATATACCCATCCCTACATAATTTTAATTAGCACAACAAGTTAGGCCCTGTGCAAGCCAATATTGAGCTACTTTTTATATGGGCAATATTGGGCTGGAGAGCCCAACCGCTGAAGGACCAAAACTGTGGTGGAAATTTCTCCCTATATGTCTATAGAGTAGCGACAGGATTTTCGTCGCTACTTTTGAACTCGGCCAAAAGATACCAATCATTACAATTTTGCAATAAAATTTACATACCTGTAATGAGACACTATTCCAAATTTATGTCCAGTATAAATTTATATTGTAATATCTATTTTCATTGCATTTGCGATTTAAATCAACACACTACCACAAAAGACGCAACACACGCTTTACCTCGCTGTGTACTAATCGATCGATAAGTCGCCTTCACTATATTGTTGCAGAATCATGTACTGCGGGAAATGGCAGGTGGAGTTTGGCAAAGAGAAGTCGCATTATCGAAATGTCCTGAGTGGGCGAGGCAAAGTACATTGGGCCGATCTGCCTGGCATGATGCGGGTAATGTACCGTCTGGGCGAAGTCCCATGAATAGTGTTCAGTGCCATCAAACGTACACTTCCCCTGCAATATAATATATAAAAGAATACTTGAATTATATTTAAAAATATTTAATGTTCATTTTTTCTTTACTGCCAATGAATTATTCTGTGGTATATGCTGTGAATATCAGCAAGTGTCTTGTCTGAGGACAGTAACAACACTGTTGAATCAGGACAATTTGGCATTCGGCCTGGTAATGGCAATCCATTTTAAATTGCATACTCTTCAATGAACTTTTTATTCCTGGTGTTGTAATGGAGGCTAAGTGCATTTGATGGTAATCGATGTGTGTTGGCATGAATATTGGGTGTAAAGCCTTCATCGTCATATGACTTTGTAATTCTCTTTAAAGTGGATGCAGATGTTGCATGTGCAAAGCAAAAAGACAATTTGCAAATTTGATGTCTTTTAAAAAAATATTTCTGAGAAGGCTTTAGCCTTGGACGTTTTGTTTTCTTGTTCAATGAAGTGTGTTTATAGTTTGACCTATGCAGGGATCATTCTAGCCCAAAATTTTAGGGAGAAGTGACTTCTCCTTTTGCTGAATTCAGGGAGAAGTTTATCGATAACTGACACTGGCGAGTAAAGCAGCTATTTAGCCAATCAATCAATTGAATTATGTATAATTAATTAATTACAAAGACTACAGCCTGTAGTAATGAAAGAGAAACACAAAATAGCTTAATAAGTTTTACTGGCATTAGAAACAGTATTTTTTTTTAAAAAAACAAGTACTCATGTTTATGTATATGACAATTGATACTAAGATCTCATAAGGCAGTAACTGGTTTCCTTTAAAATAATATAATTATATAAAGAGTAAATGTTACAATGTAAATTATTAACGCCCTTGATATTTCTCCTAATAACGCTTCATGTTATACATCGCTCAGGTAGACAAGTACCGGTGTTGTACACCACTTGGTTGTCAACAAGTAGCACGTGGAAATCGTGCAACATAATTTACCCGCCGTTAGTCGGCTCCAGAACAAAGAAACCACAGGAGAATGAAATAACGTTGTAATGTTGTCGCGTGTTGTTTAATGCCTTTGTTTGGATGACATCATTGACTACAAACTGGGAATTGGATTACCTGTTACTTTTCACACGCGGTGTTTGTTATGATTGTGTTAATTGCGGAAATTCAAAATAATTGATCAGTGTATGTTTTTGTTTTAATTTTAAACTAATTGTCAGTTCTAAGGTCAAACATCGCAAAAAAGCAAACAGCAAATATTCATAGCCTGAATATAAGTTCCTTGACAGTACGTAAAACGGTAATAATAACTTTGAATTACTGTAAATTCTAGTGTAAACCCGCTGATCATATCGCCCAGTGTGCACTCGCTTTCTTGGTTTCCGACAGCCTTTGCTAATAACAGATTTACTTTGAAAGCAAGTAAGCAAAGTCGGGAACCACCAATGGAATAACCTTAGCCGATTGGTTGATTGATTAACATAATGCCAGGTCAGAGATGTGTAAAAAACTTTCTCACGTCTCTACAGATCAATTATGGATGATTGTAGTAGAGTTATCTCCACAATCAGATAAACCATGACAGTAGTGGGCATAAGATTAGAGGAATAAGCATTAGTATTGGAAATTTTCGGCAATTTTGATTTCGCTTTGATCAGATCACAGGGCGAAGTCAGACTCCATAAGGGCGACGATTTCGCCTATGTCGCCCTTTAGGATAATCCCTGCCTATGGCAATTTACACTAGACTTAATTACTAGCTCTTTCTCTCTTGATGAAAGTTCCTGACAAGAAAAGCAGTATAGTAGGAGTGTGTCAAATCCTACCACAGTTGAACATGGTTGGCCATAGAGAGCAGTACATTCACAAGTTTTTTGCTTGAACCCTGAAACAACTTCCTCTTCTTTTTTATCAACCTGTCTCTTATCTGAGATATGAGTGTCATGACTGACGTGGGAAATACAAGAGGAATGGACATTTTGAGTACCATTGTCACTGCAGTCAGAATCATCTCTATCATCAACAAGTACTGAATTCAAACAAGTGTCTGCATTCACAGGTTCATAGTTTGATGCATCATGATCACAATCAACAAGTGAAGAGCAAACACTTTCTCCATTTAGTTTATACAGTAAATCAACATTATGAAGTTCATCAATAAAAACTTGGTCATTATTCTAGGAAATTTCATATGGAACTGTTGAGGCCTGGGAATAAATGTATGTGTCTTGACTCATTTATGAGATTCAACAATATAGTATATTGCAGAAGACAGTTTGTAAGATTTATATACCTCCGGGTTACAAATTTACATCCGGGTTACAAATTCAATTCAGACCGAAATGGCATTTTTACAGATATTTACTAACAAGGTCAATGGGATACCGAATCGAGGCTCCTCCATTGTGTCACCGTTGTAAACATACATTTTTGGGAGTTTGTTTTATGTACTTTTTAAATGAAATGTTTGTATTTATTGGTTCAGTCAAACTAAATAATATCTTATCTTACTAAAAGAATGAAGTTTTCTCACACTCAATGGTCTTCAATGCCTTTTTTCTGTCTTTGAACCGGACACCTGACCTAGTTTTGCATAAAAAATGGCGGATGACATTGAACTTTGGGGAAAACCCCAGTACTATATTTTACAAATTACCTTCTTTTGGACAGCTTTTTGTGTAAAACGTCATCAATTATGTAGAAAGCACATGTTTGGCGACATTTTAAGCGCAGACGTAATGAAAAACGACGAGACAGAAAATCAAGCGAATTGGTAAGAAATGACCCATATTTGATCATGCGTATTGCTAATTAGACTGTTTTGGAATAAATTGTACTATGATTTTTAAAAAGAAGATGCATTTATAAGAACATTGAGCCCACATGTCTGTGAATATCTTTTGCCGCAATTTGCCGCGATGCAGTTGAACTGGGAGGGTATATATTTCGGACATTCAATATTTCGGATACACAAAGATGAGCTGCGAGCGTATATATTTCGGACAATCTATATTTCGGATACACAAATTATTCATATTATTTGAAGTGCATGTTGTTAATAATAATTAACATAATAAATAAACAATATTGTTTTAGTTGATTCATACTGTATTAGAAGAGATAATGACCTGTAGAAATTTGACCTTTTTCAGATGTTCTTGTTATTTTGTTAGGAACTATAATTAATAATTATATCATTATATTTTAATTTTTATGATTGTTAGAACTTAGAGTTAAGTGTTCGCAGCATTCATCATCACAAACTGGAAATTTCATACAATCATGGAACTAGTTTAACCATAAAAATAAATGGTTTGTCCAGATGTTTTCTTGAGATTTAGACTTTTATATGGTACATTATTAATTAAGGTTGTATCACACAGAACCCATTTTCAATATATGTTGTTCTTTTGCATTGACCGTTCCAAGGCGGTGACCCCAGTTTTATTCATGTTTGTGCGTTTGTTATGTACGTGTGTGTCTTGTCTAGTGCATTTGTTTTGTGTCTCACTGAAGTTCACATTGGTCAAAGTTTTCTTATTGACTATGAAGCTTAAATAAAAATTGTGTTTGTTTCCCTTTAAATACCTACCAACACATAATTTCATAATATATAACAGTGTTCTACTATCCAAATCCCGTCTACAATTAACAGTAACAATGTATATAAATGGGGAAACACAGAATTTTAATTTAGGCCTAACTGTGTTTGCTTTTGGTTATTTTTCGGGAGTTCCATAATAATGTTGTATGGACCACCGATATTTTAGTTAAAATCCCTGACATAAGTTGTAATTTTATTATCTTTTCAAATATAACCGGCATGTCACTTTTAAAATATAGCCTGTATGTCAAGGTCCATACAACTTTGTTTCAAGTTTATTTGATTTGTTCATTAGACTTAGTTGCAAAATAACACAAACGAAACATATTAACCATAGCAATTGCTTTTTGGACCCATAATTAAAGATTGAATGGTTAGCTTGTAATGAACATACTTCTTCCTTCATACTTCTCACTTTTAATAATCAATTTTAATTTCTAATAACAATTCATATTAAGGTAATCAGTCCATCATTGGCCTCCTGGTAAACAGAGTTATTTCTGAAGACATGTGTAAGCCACGGAATTTTCCAAAGTAAGCAAGTTGTTTCCATGTTGTTGGTATGGGTCTTCGGCATAAAGACATCTTCCAATGTAGGCCGGAAACTGATGATATAATGATGGATTTCCTATCAATAATCAATATTTAACTGATTAACACTTTTTAAAATGAAATGCAATCTTGTAAGTGAAAGCCTCATTTTAAATTAATTCTTCTACAGTGGATCTTTTTTGTTTTAAATGATATTACAACATGTTTATTTTGCTTGAATGTTGTATTTTAGATGCATCGAAAATTATACATACGATAAACTATAGGCACATTTGATGATAGTAATGGAAACTTAAACATGCAATTACTTTGTTATCCTCATTGACTGATACTTTATTAAAAGTACATTGCTCTCCTTTTTGAAATATCTTTCTGTTGATGTGTAACATTAGAAGCTTTGCACTTGGATTGTCACAGTAAAATTGCATTATATGCATAGACTTGAGACGTTCTTATTTTTCCCTCAATTTTTGGCTAACCAAGGCAACTTCAAAATGCAATAACTTTCAGACCGCTTATGATAAATGCTTCATTTAAAGTGCATTGATCTCCTGATTGAAATATCTTCTTTTGATGTATGATTTTATAGACTTTTCACTTGGATTGTCACAGTAAAATTGCCTTAAGTGCATAGACTTCAGACGTTCTTTTTTTTGCCTCACCTTTTTGATATACATGGCAACTTCAAAATGCAATAACTTGTATACCCTTTATGATAGAGGCTTCAATTAAAGTGCATTGATTTGCATTTAGAAAGACCTTTCCAACGATATATAGTAATATATATAAATCTTAAATTCAAAAAATGGCCTGTCTTTGTTAAATTATTTACCGAGTGTCATTGTTTATATGGGTTGTACAGCAATAGTGGAGGTACCTGGTCATCATTATATTAGCATTTCATGATAAATACTGCAATATTTTGCAAAGAAAAACGGAAGAAAACCTACCTTGTAATGTAACAGGAACTTCTGTGTTTGTTGACAAGGTCAAACGGTCAGTAAAAGATACTCGTTCAAATCGTCCTAGGTTACATAAAACTATTCAATCTGTTATATGAACAACGGCCAGTCTTTTTAATGCAAAACATACTAATTGGCATGTCAGTTCATTATTATTTAACACTGTTATCGATTAAATATTGCGAGAAAAATATGCACAAAAAAGTGTGACAACTTTATCTCGTATTTTCTCGGAAATGACGTCAGCGCCAAATGGGTCAAAATCGCTTGTGCGTCCACATATGATGATCTGTCAATCATAGCATAGGCCCCTATATGTAAAAAGCATATAGATCTTATTCAAAGACTTTTAAAAGCAGACATTACCGTTTCATTTCCTGAACTATGTCAATTGCCTCGCGAATCGCTGGCATCAGTGTGTCGCAGACCGGATACTGGGTCGTCATCCTGATGAAATTTCTTGACAGAGATTCAATGCGAATCTCGGCATTGAAGATAGCAGCTAAACCATTGTCTGTTCTGAGCGTTCGCAACACTGACGAGAGGATGCCTTGGGCTCCATGCAAGAAACCCGCTAAGTTCATAATATAGTTTCAAAATATGATCGAATCACCACAATATTAATCAATATAAAAGTGCGTTCCATTGGTCTTACTCTTACGCCATAAATTTGAAGTTTAAGTAAACATGTCAACGATTGGTCAAAATTCTCAGTGCATTATGGTATTTTGTACGACCCTGTATTCTACTGAACCTGTTAATCAAACTCGAATGTCTGAACCTGAAACTAACGTGTACGACCCTGTATCATACCGAACATACATGTATAATGCTGGAACAAACGCGTACGACCCTGCATGATACTATGTACGACCCTGTATGATACCGAACATACATGTAAGATGCTGGAACAGACGTGTACGACCCTGTATCATACTTTGTACGACCCTGTATCATACTGAACAGACATGTATGATGCTGGAACAGACGCGTACGACCCTGTATGATACTATGTACCAACCTTTATCATACTGAACAGACATGTATGATGCAGGAACAGACGTGTGCGACCCTGTATCATGTTTGTACGACCCTGTATAATACTGAACAGACATGTATGATGCTGGAACAGACATGTACGACCCTGTATGATACAATGTACGACACTGTATCATACTGAACAGACGTGTATGATGCTGGAACAGAAACATACCTGTACGACCCTGTATCATACCGAACATACAAGTATGATGCTGTATCATACAGGGTATTACATTTACGTACCTCATAGTACGTCATATTTCCGGGGACAGTGGTGGAATATACAATTGTGATTATAGTAATTTAAACACATAATGTTACTTAGAAACGTTTGTTTTAGACAAAAATAGATTTTCTTGTCTAGTTAGAAGAGAGAAAAGTATAAGCTGCTTTAACATTGTCATAATTAAGTTTAACAATGAAATCAATATTTTAGAAACACGTTGTGTAAATCACTATTTCATATTTGCGGTTATTGGCTGACATAGTTGCATTTATGTTAGTTTAGTTGTATTTATCTTAATGTTAATTAGATAAAAACATTAGCAAACATAAACAAGATATATTCTACAATTCTGCATAATGACACCCGTTGTAAAAAGAATAGTACATTGTTTAAGGTAGTTGATGGGTTTCAGATGAAAATATTATTTGAACGAATTCTAAATGTGCATGATAGAAAACAACCGCGATTTTACAAACTCTCAAAATAAAAGTTTGTTCAGAACGTGTACAGAAAAACAGACAGAAAAATATGAGTAGGGGTAACTTATACATGCAGTCAAGTTGTCGCCGTCACTTAATGACTCCCCAGTTTACCTGACCTACATGCCGAAATCGAGTGCGCGTGTAGACCAGCATTGGGAGTGTTTACTTTATGAAATGGAATACCTGTAGCTACAAGTGTTCAGTCGAATGTGGATTAATGATTAGGATTTATTGGCTGATAATAGGTAACTATGTTTTTGCTTATTAATGGTAAATGGTATAAATGTTGGTTGGTAAATGCGTCCAGAATTTTGCGAATAAACAAACTGTGATGTGTTATATTTTTCGAGTTTAATACTGTTCTTGAATAAGAGATAGTGTTTACCTTTGTTGGATGTGTTCAGTTTTGCCTCCCATTCTAGAATCGGCTAGTAAACTTGTGTCGTCTGCAAAAAGTAGGGCAATTAGGGCAAGTAGACGTAGTGTTTCACCTTATTGATACTGAATTTGAATTCCTTGGTTGTGGCTGTTTTGTAGGTATTCTAAAAGGTCATTGAGGTAATAGGAAAACAAAAGAGGGGAGAGGTTATCTCCGTGTCGGACACCCTGATTGCAAGCGAAGAATGCGGAATATACATTATTGGATTGGACGCACGACTTGATGTTATCGTACATGTTTTTGACAATGCGTATGAACTTTCCATGTACATTATTATTAAGTAGTTTATGGAATAATTACGCTCTAAACATTTTGTAAAATCAACATAACCGACGAATAATTTACGCTTTAGATGTTTAAAATGGTTAGTAAGAAAATTCAAACAATATATTATTGGTGGTTGACATTTTTTTACGGAAACCAGCTTGGTTTTGTTTTATTATTGAATTGTGTTCGCTATATTTGGTTAATCTCTCATTTAGAATAGAAGTGAATAATTTACCTAGACAAGATAAAATTGTAATTGGTCTGTAGTTTTCAGGAAATATATGGGAAAAATGTATCCTTTGGACCAGGAATCTGGTATGATCCCACTGTCGAATATCGTAATAAATAATTTGGTATAAATAGGTAGCATAACAGGTTTAGAGGCTTTAATATATTCGTTGTAAATATTATGGGATTGGCTACATGTTTTGCCGTTTTTGCACTTGTTAATCATTTTTTTCAATTTCTTCAGCTGTGATGGGAGAATTGAGGATAGGTTCAATGTTATTGTCGATAGTGTTAAGTATTATGCCATTTAGTGAATTGTCGTCTAATGAGTTTAGATCTTCTGCTGTATTTATTTCTTTGAAATATGTATAAAATTGTTATATGCTTCATTTTATTTCATCATATGGAATTGTTAGTGATTTGAGGTAGTTCCAATACTGTTTCGGTTCTTTGTTACGCATGGCTCATAATTGGGTTTGAGTGCGGTGTTTATATTGTTTGTTGTGGAAACGCACGTTCCGTTTGTATTCCTTGCTTGCGCGGTTCAGTGCGTTTTTATTGGCCGCGGTTTTGTTTTGATAGTAAATTTTACGCATTCTTTCGTAGGTTAATCTTTTGTTATGACATTGAGGCCCGTACCACGGTTTAAATTTTATTGAACTTTTTGTGTGTTGTTGGGCTTTGACTACTCTCGATGGTTTTTGTGTAAATGTGTGCGCGGCTGTTGTTTGGAATAACTGTGCTATTTGTGCAAGGATCGCATTGATATTGTTGTTCATGCTGGTATTTTCATTATGATTATTATTATTATTATTATTTGTGTTGTTAATGATAACGTTTTCGTTGGTGCTTATATTATTTCTGTTGGTGGTGGTAGATGAAATGTTGTTTAGTAGTGAATAAATTTCCGTCAAGTCCTGGTTTTCTAGGTTTTGGACAAATTCTGATTGTTTATCGGATTTCCATAGCCGGCGAGGTGTTACCTCCCTTATACTTTTACAGAACTACACCGTATAACAGCCTAGCAAACAAGTATTTAATTAGATTGTCTCCCTTTACTTGCAAAATTGATATTATGGGAGACATAACAGTAAAAATGTATATTGTGGAAATGTGTAATAGACTAATCTATTCATTATTAAGATATTTATGTTTGACAATAGGACTAAATAAGTTAAATTTTCTTTGCAAACAGAGAAAAAGGGGAAAAAGCAGATTAACCTATATTAACACGAGAAAGTGAAGATTGGAGAAAATAGCCCAACTAGAATAAGAGTTAAATGGTGGGAACACATAATTGTATGTGTATCATGATTTTTCTAAACCCGTTATGCAGCAAATGCTGCAACAGTATTGTTGGAGTCTTTCTTACTTAGAGATCTGGGTCAAACTCAGGTAAAACTCACCATATACAATATGTAATATTAAATTTAAAACCAATGTGCAAATGCACATGTTAAGATATTTACAATAATGACTGTAAACAATTTTAATTATTTCCAAATCTCTAAGTGGTTCAGCATTGTTTTACAATATCTGTATAATTTGCATGTCTTTACATATGGAGATAGAGAAAATAGGTTAAAATATGCTTTCTAAGCTTTATTTATTATAAAGTTCAAATAGTAGTACATGAATATACAGTGTAAAATGAAATACTAAATTAATAGGAAGTAAAATAATATAAGATTGCTAAAGTACCTTGCATCTGCAAGTATATATTGGTTGGTATGTAATATTTTCTTTATAATGGGTATGTATATTTTAATTTTGGATGTTACAATTGCATGACTTACTTTTAACTAATGCTGAACTCTTGTAGACAGGGAATATAACTTGTTGCTCCAACCTGAGGCTCTGTTCTTTCAGATTTATGCGAGATTGTTGGGCTATTGGGTGGAATGTAGCCTACCCCAGTGTGACAATTTAAGAAAATGAACAAACATAACAGGATGGGGCTCCAATATACAGTAAAATTTAGGATAAAACATTAGATCATCTCACTCTGGGTTTTATAGGAACTACCGGGTACTTTTCACTTTGTTTAGTTTTTGAAAGTATGTGAATAAACTTATTGGCAGTGTTGGCATAATTAAGCGTCAACGACACAAGTATGGCACTATTTTCCCACAACAAACGTAAGCGCCAATTAAAGAATCGTGTATGACGTCATATTTATGACGCCAGAATACACACACTATTCAGCATATCTTGCATATGTGTTTTATTTATCGTCCTAATGCATGAAATAAAACAAATGTGTTGATTTCAATGTAAGATCGTATTTTATTTCATTTGTTGTCATAGAAAACTGATAGTTTCAATCGTGGCTCCGAAAATCGTGAAAATATGATTAATATGACCACTCATGAAATAAAGTACGATCTTACACTGAATCCAACAAATGTTCAACTTCTCTATGTCTTTATAGTATCTTTCATCATCAGGTTATTGCAGGAGCAATTGCCATGGCTTAGGTTATTATTTTTTGCGACTTTTGTACAGGTCTGTTTCAGAACATTGTCAATATTGTGATATTGCCTATCATCAATGTGTCACACCCTAATACTAGATAAAAGTACAATCGACATAGATTATGACAGTTTATTGTTTTTGAGATAAACAATGATTGATCGCAGTTGGTTTATTGTTTACCTTGATATCTCTGGTAGGATGCGGTTATAATATTATAAACCAGTGTTCGTATCGGTACGGTACAACACATCCGTTTACAAATGCAATACAGTATACACCGCAAGAAGAGTTTTGCTAGAATTACTACTTAGTATATTATGAATATATATTTGCAAATACTATTTAACTCAAAAAAAAATTCAATTCAACAATATAATACGCAAACCTTTGAAAATTAATTAACATTTCACTGTTTACAATTTTTTAACAACAACCATGTGAACTACTCAGAAACCAGTGACGTCATAGGTCAGTACAGGTAACGTTATGAAAAATTTGCTATATTAAACTTTACTATAATATTTATCTCTTGGAAACTATGAATAGAAAAGGTACTTACATAATTCCTTTCTAAAATCCTTTTAAAATGCAATTCAAACACTTAAATTAAAAAACACAATAAAAATATCAAAATTTCGTCCATTTACTAGTCAAAGTTCACTGCGTCCCTCCCGTGGAAGATGTACGTGTATTCCTGGATCCGCGGTTCTGGCAAAGTCAAAGTTCACAATGTTTAAAATGAATAGGTATGTGGAAAATACATTGAAAAGTTAACTGCACTTTGAAAAAGTGTCAACTTTTAGAAAAGAATTGACCAACACGTTGATCAATGTAGTTCATACATCGTATTGTACGACACGTTCAACACGATCATCAACATCAGTCGGTAACTATGACGTTCTCCACTCGAATCTACGAACTGCGTGATGCCTTCTGCTGGACCGGTTCAAGCACTGGTTAGCTCTTGTAAGTCTGGTGCAGCCACCAGAATGGTACCGTAGGGCCACCACAAGACGGGCATCAAGCTGCAGATGATGGTTATTTAAACTCTTTTGAATTAATTAAACGTGTCCTTTATCAACATACCCCCCTATAAAATCCACTGTCACAAACATGCCATATTTTTAATGGGTAGTTTATTCTGCATTTTGACCGAGTTCAATACGTTTTGTTTAATACTTGATTGGCTATTGTTTGTACAATGAGGTTTCAAGATAGAAAAAAAATACTGCAGAATTATATCATTAAAAAAATTATATTTTATTCGTGTCACAAGATGCTTGAAGTTTACGTGACACTAACTTATTTGCTGTGCTATCATAAAAATGTTTTGAAGAAAATCATGGTTTAACATTTCAATTGATAAGACTTAACACAACTTCTTATGAAAAAAACAAGTTTTCATCAACCTTATCATACAAAATCAAGATTTAAGCCATTAATGGTCTAAGCTCATATGGGGGAATTTTTTCTGTGAAGCTTTACGTGACCACTGTTTGTCTCTTGCCAGACTTTTCTGTATGAAATTGACAGTGTTATATGTAATCTCTTACTGAGAACTGTATATTATGACAAATAGAGTGACGAGTTATCAAAAATATATTACAGATTTTGGTTATTGGAAAGGTAAACTAGAAGTTTTACGTGACTGAATACTTACGTGACAATTTTATGAAACGTGCGCTTACCGCGGTGTAGACAGCGACCAAATAATTTGTTCGGTATTTTCGGTTTATGCCGTGATATTTTTGACTTCATTGAATGTTTTTCTAGGGTCATTTAGTTAAAATCAATGACACATGATCGATTGTGTTAGGTTACTTATTGAACTCCCCTTGTTTTTGTTTTGTCAAATATATCGTGATAACTTTATAGAAAGAATGTGTTTTAATTGCATTTATGCTAAGAAATAATTAAAGATAAGTTCTGTTATGACGCATGGTTGATTATCAGGGTCTGGTGCACATATAGAGCATAGATTAAAATGTCACGTAAAATTAATAAAATGTCACGTAAAATTCAAACATAAAATGTTGAACTTATTGTTTTTGTTTGTTTTAATTTCACTAATATTATGTTTAAATAAGTTCGTTTGTCCAATAATACAAACTTATATTGACAAAGCCAGGGCTAAAATAGCTGAAATCTCGAAAAAGTTAGTTGAATTTTACGTGACAAATATGAACTGAGTTATGTCATTAAAATGTCAAATACTCTACAATTATCCATCATCTATCACATTTATATTGGTAAATCTAGTTATTCAGAAAACAAGGATGTCATTTCAAAAGAGTTTGCGATAGTTTTACCACATGTGATGTCCGTTAAATGTAACAGTTGTGTTTATTGAATTCTACGTGACAATTGGTATGGATTTAGCATTTTAATGGTTCTATGTCAATTATAATCTTTATTTTTGTACAAATTTTTATATTTGCAAGTTATTTTCCCCACATCTACGATAGATTAACCCATTTTCTGCTGAAGTACGTACTTGTACAATGTGTTACTTGTTGAATTAATTTTACGTCACAAAAGCACATGTTATAAAAAAAATCCAGTAAAATGGTCTTATATCAGTTAAGCTCTATTATTTCTGCTTAGGGTTTATAAAGGTTTTGTGTGCACTACTATTATATTTGAATCTGTATTTACGCTTTATTTTAGGCGTGAGAATATATGAAAAAGGACAATTATGCAAGAAATTACTCTTTCTTCAGCCCGATTTTCCATTTTAAGTGTCCATTGTTCGACAATGTTATCAGTTAAATGTTTTCAACAAGTTAAATAATAGAAATTGCTGTGTTGATAATTTAATAAAGACACAAAAGTGCGTCTCTTATGTTTGTTTTTATCATAATCTGTATCTGTCATTAGGCTGGTATCACTGTCACGTAAAATACATAAGTAAAACTCACGCATATGTTGACAGCGTACTTCATCAAAAAATAAAGCTTTCACAATATGGCCATTACTTAAAACTCAACACAGATAACTTCCATTTTCATATTAAACATAAATTTGTATTGAAATGAGAAGTCATACATTTCATATTTATGATATGCTTTTCGGCCCCAAAAAATGAGAATGAGTGTAAAGCGACTCGCTCCAACACTAGCAACTCGCCAAGCTGCCAGGTCTGCCACCGGGTTGTTGAACCTTCAGATCGCGGTGAAGGGGTTGTTAGGCCCTCTGACCATCAAACACGTTGGGCGCCATTTGTAGCGGGGTCTGGTTATCGAAGAATCGAGCCAGTCAGGTTCTTTACAAATTTATTGTATATATATTATAGATGGCCTGAAATAGTACATACATCAAATTATATATATTAACAATGATTATATAACCATATTTCAGAACAATACAAAATTACAAAAGTATGAAATAAAACCTGGAACCCAGTATATTCTTCTATAAAGATGTTAAATTAAGCATGCATACAGCATAAACTATGTGTTGAAATATTCCCATATAACTCTGATAAAGTTATATTATGACTTTATCTTCCAAAATCCAAGAGTGTTCTGATACAAAATAACAAATGAATTAGGCCACTGGGCAATCAATCAATTTGTGTTCAATATAAAAAGCATGAAATGCATGTAAAAACAACTCACGCATACAAATTATTTAACGCTAACCATTGTTCATACACTAATTGGACAATTGCTAAAAACCAATATTAAAGGATTACAATCAGTATAGCACAATTGAATACCCTGCTACAGAGCTACCTTGTTGTTTACCATTATTTTGTGTTTGCCAATTGTGAATTATGTCCGGGTAAGACATGTTTTATGATTATAATATAAACAATTTAAAAATTAATTGTATTCGACAATAGGAATTTTAATGTTATATTGTGCATGTAAGTTACCAAACTAAAGTAACTAAAATGTTTCCAGCTGGATACACAAACCCAGTAGAACGCTCTACAATGTACTACTCAATAGTTCACAATATTCAGATATTTAATAAATACATTGCCTCTATTTCAGTTTATTGACAACATTCCACAACCCGGGAAATGCGGCTTGGATATCTGCTAGTCCTGGCTGCGGCACTTAGTTACCAGGCAGGTCAGTATACATAGAACTTATGTCAGTATTTCGTTTTGTCATGTGGAGTTTTGATTGTACATATCATTAACTTGTACATGTTTAAAGTTAACTTGTACATGGTTAATGAGGCATCTAAATAACACAAAAAATGTATTAAGTTCGCATACACCATATACGTCACTTATTCTTGGTCTTATTGTACGAAATATTTGTAAATTTGTTAAGTACACAGACACCAAACACCTGGATTCAATTAAAATGTTTAAAGGGACTTTGTCATCGAAAAGGGCCTCAAGGGGGCAATTTCTTAAAAGAAATCTGAAATTCAGATACTGACATATAATAATGGATAAAACAGGGTATATACGATGAAAAAAGAGTGCACGTATTCTGAGATAAAAATCAACGTATAATATGGGTCTTATTTGTTTGGTCCTATCCATGTTTTCATTTTGACGTCATAATTGTGATTATTTTCTATAACCATAGTTTACACTCTATTTCTTACAAAGCATAAGAGCGCAGTTGGTTAAAGCTCTGTCTACTGTCAAATCTTCGTATGAATTCTAAGTCGTGAGTTCGATCCCTGCTTGGGGTTTTAATGTTTCAGACGTTTTTGCGAATTTGTTTTTATCAAATATCTTATTGTGTAGTATAGTATGTGTTATTTATTTCATGCACATGTCTTTATAAAGCGCATTTCTAGCATATAATATCATGTACAGTGTAATAGGAATCCAAATTTTCGACGACATTGGCCCTTTAACCGCCAACATCCAGAAGGACAAATCACCTTGAGGTGGGGATCTATTAGAGAACTGAACTTTAGAGGTTCATTTAATTAATGCATGCATTAAGTGCAACGGCATGCATGTACAAAGCAAGATTTAAAGTTTATCGGCGATATTTTAACAGACATTTTAGAAAAATAAAGCTTTGCGTAATAGACGATGCGTCGTTTTTGTAAATTATTTAATGTCTGTTTTGATGTCAAACTGAATTTGACCGTTGAGCAAATTCTATTCAACGCAGGAATGTTTAGTGTCTGAAAAAAGGCCATCAAATATGACTAATAGCCATTGCAAACAAACTGACAACTTCTTCAAGCAATGCTGACAGTATTTTAAACTTATTGCATAGCAGCGTTCTTATTTGAGACAAATATTCGAAGATAGCCCGCCTATTCCAATTTTCTAAATTTATTAAAACCTTGGACCATTTCGGCTGACCTATCAAGCGTTGGCTCGACCCTTGTTATCATTTTTACACTGCGTTTGGTAAAATATATTGAGGTTTATCTACAGCATAGGAAGAATAATATGTCAAAGTTATAACAAACGACCACCTGAAAGGGACTATGTCAACGAAAAAGTGATGTCCTACAGCAATTTTAATGTTATTATACCCAAAATCTGACGGCAAAGTGTAAACAATAAAAGGGCCAAACAAACAAAACCTAAATTATGTAAAGATTTTTTGTATCAGAATACAAAAATTCCTTTTGAATTATATGCGCAAAATTTTAACCTTTATTTTAAGCCAAGATTAATATTTAATTTTCAGATTTTTTACTGCAGTTGCCCCTTTGGGACCCTTTTCAGTGCTATAGTCCCTTTAATTCACTATTACCAATCTGATATAACCCGCATTACATATGCTTCAAATCAGCTTAGGAAATCTACGACCTGATTGATAAGGACTTGAAATCGTGACACCACGCACAAATAAATCATTGAAATATTTAATATCAATTAATATGACAATAAAACCGTGTCTTTAGCGTGCTATTCATTTGTATTAACTGTTTGTTGTCTTGAGACATTTAGGAAATAACATAGACTCTTCATTATATGTCCTTGCACATATACACATTTAATATATAACAATGTGAAAATCTAGCTGCATCGGCTGGAGATAACTATATTTTACCCCACAAGGTCCTTTATTTAAGGCAAGTGACCAATTTCAAATACAACTAAATTCAAATAGCACGTCTTTGGTAACTGTGGAAACACGTACTATATGTTTATAAAGGTAAAACTGGTTAAACTTACAGATAATAATGGTTCACTTTAGAATTGTTCATATAAATCAGTAAGATGTGACATCATAGAGAATACATATATCAAGGCAAGACATGTTAGGAAAATAACAACACGTGAAATAGAAAGCATTTACAATTATGCAGTTACATTGAACTGTTTATGACTATCTTCTTGTCAATTTTGACAACATGTTATACAATTTTGCTAAAATAAACAATGAGAGCATTTTAATAAAATTTCCAAGAAAGGAAATGGAGGTATGTCAGTTGCCGTTAATACCTCTGGAGTTATTATATATGCAGCGGAGACCGCGCCTGATGAAGACTTCCTTAAAGTGGTCGATGAGTATTGGCAGTGGCGCCTGCAAGAGGCCCCAGAGTTTGCTACCAGAATTGACGTGCACACGTACGACAACAGAACAGAACAGTATACCATACACGTTCTCGATGAACGTCACGTATGTAGTTAAACACTTTTTTACAACCGCTAGAGAGGTTATGTTTCTTCTGCCCTTGGTTTATCTGTTGGTTTGTTAGTTATTTTATGAAATAGGTAAAGGACTGAAAATATTCTACGAAATATGGGCATGGGCAAATAATAAAAGATTTTGGTGGTGATCCGGATCACCGTCTGGGTCCTGGGTTTTTCAAATGATTCTTTGTTGTCGGATAATATGGCTTATTTCCCATTATGCTGTATAAACCATTACTTGCAATGAACATAACCAAACTGCTGCTGAATTATCGTTAGCAGTAGCCGCAAAAGGCATATAAAAACTAAAAGGCGTGTGTTTAAGGCCAGTTGCCGTTCTATTATTTGTATGTTATTTGCATACATCCAACAGGTTCATGTTCAGCAAACCCTAAGACTTTCAAACCAAGGTCGGTTAAAGTAGCAATTAATTCACTTTACATATCTGATTTATAATCATTGTCATCCTTAACATACGTAAATGGTATTGCCATTGCCCGTTAAAGTTGTCGAGCTATAATATTAACTGAACATTTGCACGCTTTGCTTTCTAATTCATTTTCATTTAATATTAACTTATCAAATTTCGTGTTTATTTAAGTCTGAAAGGTATACTCAATTAAGTACACATAAAGCCTTGGTAATATATTTAAAGTGTACACGTAACTGGGTCTGTGATATGCTTTATTTTTAGCAAGGTTTAAAGTTCTGTGTGAGAAAATCAGACTAATTAAATTTCTGTGTGTTTATCAAATCTATTATATGTCTTGCAACAAAATATCGTAAGGGCGATGGGTCTGCCATAGATAAAACTGAGTTTTGCCATTCGCGAATAAGAGCATATAATGTTAAATCTGGCGAAGCAATCATATTTTTATGTTGCTCAAATGTAGTGTATACTTATCACAATGATATAAATGTCTATGTTTAGAAAGACATTAATAGCGCAATTTTATTTTACGTAAAATGCTAATGTTTGACGTTGTGACGTCATTTCTTGTTTATTTTGACGTTGTGATGCAATTTATTTTGTATCTGCAAATGTGTAGATTTTATTCCTATTCATAAAATTTGATAAAGTCCTGTAGGGCGAAATATCAGAAAAAAATAGTGTTGTTGTTTTTTTCTGTGAGTATATATATATCCCTCTGGATACAACATTGTGTGTGTTCAGATAGCCAAGAAGTATTGGATAGAAGTCATGTTATTATTGGTTTTGTCACTTACAGCTCAAAGCACAACAATTTTTACGCAACTTGGAGAAGGTCCCGTTGGCTCAGTTGCCGCCCACGCATAGAATCAGCTACGAGATCTTACAAGACACTTTGCAGACCTTCATTGCTGGCTATGAGTGGAAAGAGTAAGACATGATAAGTAGCAGTACTATATACTGTAAAAGTCCTTCATTCGCGAGGAATTAATTTTCGTAATATTTTACTAATGACCTAGGTCGCGAAATCTCTTTACGCGAACGTTTCAACCTGGTTTTACTTATATAATGAATGTCGATGTGTACATGATGTATATACCGTATACGATGTGTTTGTCCACCCTTGCCATGACAAGCGACCTTTCTCGTTTCTTCCAATATCATCATAAACTCTTATTAAGCTTTCATTTATTGATGTATTTCCATTTTTCGAGTTTCACATATACTTCATCCACATATTATTTTCGTAGGTTAACTGAAAAACACGCGATTTCCAAGCGCAATTATTCAACAACACACAAGACTCATTTGAAAAATGTTGACATGTGTGTAAACGTCTACTATGAATACCAAAGTAGCAACTGTATGGTATACTCTGTATGGTATGCCCTTTTGAAAAAAAAAGAAAATCAACCTCAAACCCATTTGTCTTTATAATTCTCATGATCTCTGCTTCAATCTGAAAAATGTCTGAACTGTATATATTGTGTCATATCCTTTTCGTCGCAGAGAGCCATGGACATTTGCTGACATGCAATTATATGACTATAAGTAAAATCAAAACCAATAGAACTTAAATAAGCGTCTCAACAACTCTAATTTAATACTACAAGTCTGTGTTCTGAATGTGTACCATTTCAGTTATGGCGCAATGAATCCTGTGAACTTCTTGGAAGTTGTCGTGCCGGAGATGGAAAATTACATCCCAACTACCATGACGACCTACCAGGACTTCAAAAACTATGCGACGCGACTGTATGGTATGGGGGATCAGGTAAAATGCATGTAATAAACGATTTACCATTTACAAATCACTGCCCCGTCGTACCTTAGAGCAGAAACCTACGATAAATACCGAAATGGCCTAAATAGAAGACTGTCTTATTGTTGACTTAAACATAATTATCCAAAAACTTAGCGAGTTTGTTGATTTTAGCATTTCATTTGGTCACAAAAGAAAACATTTCGTCTCTATAACATAAAACTTAAGTACACCCATATGAATCTCCAGACCAATAATAAAATATTTCATGCATGAAAGAAAAATAATTTTTAATATAGCAGTTAAATGCAAGGTTGTCTAAGCAAACATTTCTTGTAACAGGCTCAGAACTTCGTGCTTAGAATGCGGAAAGCGATATCGTCAAAAACAACGAACCACTGGGTGTCAATGGTAATGTATAATTTGCATTGTAACAAA
Source organism: Congeria kusceri (assembly GCA_027627225.1). Taxonomy (NCBI): domain Eukaryota; kingdom Metazoa; phylum Mollusca; class Bivalvia; order Myida; family Dreissenidae; genus Congeria; species Congeria kusceri. The sequence continues at coordinate 29,373,061 of CM051029.1, forward strand.
GTGTTATCGATTGTGTATTGCATACTAATTGTATTTAAACTGCGTGCACATATTTACATAATCGAAAAAATATCATAAAATTATATGTCACTTACCGCGGATACAGTTACGTGACGATGACAAATAAATACCTTCATACTGATAATCTCTGATTAGGAAGGTGTAATCACTGAACTAGAGAGCATATTGGTGGATACACCGGAGGCGAGCCCTTTCTTCGAACCTTTCAACGAAACATTAGAAAATACAACTATTTCGGCCACCCAAAAGTAAGCAAATTTGCATGTATCTATAGCAAATATAAATACGATTTCCGTTTTCATTGGTTCGTGTTCTCAATATAATACATTATAATACAATATTATTTCGCGCGAACTTTTGTCCCGTTTACTATACGGTGTATTACAAACACCATTAAAGTTATTTTCTGAAAAAATATAACTAATTTAATAGGGAAATACTCGAATGCGCTGAACAGAAATCATTATACATTCTGTATTATTTATCGTCCTTATAGTTGTCCGTGCTTGCTTTTTAATACAATAAAACATACGTGTGCATATAAGAAACGTATGTTACCTATACATCGTTGGTTTGACTGCAAGCTATCCTTAATAAGTCATTATGATAATTTAAGCCAGAAGAAAAAATATTGAGAAAGCCACGGGCTTCTAATATCAGAATGACTTTATAATGTATTTAATTATGCTTTTTGCAACCAACAAAATAATGAAAAGCTAACCTGGTGCTGTAGCCCATATGCGACAAATTATTAACATCGCTCACTAAGAGTCGTGTTAATCCCCAGTAAGCTAATCATTTTAGTCGTCTGATGACGTTCCAAGTATTACGACGAAAGCTTCGGGTTTGCTTTCCAATATTTGTATTGGTTTGGTTAACAAGTATAACTAAAAACACTGTGTTGACGTTGAATACCACACAGTTTAAATATCACCAAAATTTAAGTATGACTTTAATGTTTGCAGGACAGAACTTCGAAGTCTTGCTGTGTCCACTTTGCGTGAATTCAGCACCAAATACAAGGCCTTAAAGAGTTTCACTGAAACGGTAGTTTGCACTTTAATTTAATAATTAGTTCTTCTGGATGGATTGACATGTTTCATTTGGTCCATGTTTAATGACAAGTCGTGCAAAGCAAATGGATACATTATTTATTTGTTTTACCGGGGGTTGTAACGTTCTAGTTTCGCATGTTAATTACTGTTGTCAATTTTTAATACACACATATTTAAAATCATTTAAGAAAGCAATGTTTTAAATATATTTCCTTGTAGCTATAGCATGGTATTCGAGTCAGTTAAATGTTCACAATCTTAAAACATTATTAATATAATTATTTCCACAAAACTATAACCTTGTTACGATCAACCTTGATCAGGAGTACCGCAACGCAACCCGTTCCTCGTTTGGCGTCAGTTCCTTTCACCGTGGCCAGGAATACTACAAAGCGTGTCTCAGATGGCACCTCAGTCTCAATATCACCCCGGAGGAGGTCCACAACAAAGGCCTTCAGGAGGTCAACAGAATTCATACACAGATGATGCAGGTCGGTTATTTTTTTCAAATCGTTTTATAAACATTGATAGCGTACATTTAGGAGCTTTAGGGCTTTAGAAGGCAAAAAAAATACATACACAGATGATTCAGGTGGTTTTTGTGTGTCATAGCAGTTTATAAACATTGATAGCGTACATTTAGGAGCTTTAAGACTTTAGTAGGCAAGCAAAATACATGCACAGATGATTCAGGTGGGTTTTGTGTGTCATAGCAGTTTATAAACATTGCTAGCGTACATTTAGGAGCTTTAGGACTTTAGAAGGCAAGCGAAATACATGCACAGATGATTCAGGTGGGTTTTGTGTGTCATAGCAGTTTATAAACATTGATAGCGCACATTTGGGAGCTTTAAGACTTTAGAAGGCAAGCAAAATACATACACAGATGATTCACGTGGGTTTTGTGTGTCATAGCAGTTTATAAACATTGATGGCGTACATTTAGGAGCTCTAGGACTTTGGAAGGCAAGCAAAATACATACACAGATGATTCAGGTGGGTTTTGTGTGTCATAGCAGTTTATAAACATTGATAGCGTACATTTAGGAGCTTTAGAACTTTAGGAGGTAAACACAATACATACACAGATGATTCAGATGGAGTTGTGTGTCATAGCAGTTTATAAACATAGATATCGTACATTTAGGAGCTTTAGGACTTTAGATGGCAAACAAAATATATACACAGATGATTCAGGTGGGTTTTGTGTCTCATAGCAGTTTATAAAAATTGATAGCGTACATTAAGGAGCTTTAGGACTTTAGATGGCAAACAAAATACATACACAGATGATTCAGGTGGGTTTTGTGTGTCATAGGAGTTTATAAACATTGATAGCGTACATTTAGGAGCTTTAAGACTTTAGAAGGCAAACACAATACATGCACAGATGATTTATGTGGGTTGTGTGTGTCATAGCAGTTTATAAACATTGATGGTGTACATTTAGGAGCTTTAAGACTTTAGAAGGCAAGCAAAATACATACACAGATGATTCAGGTGGGTTTTGTGTGTCATAGCAGTTTATAAACATTGATAGCGTACATTTAGGAGCTTTAGGACTTTAGAAGGCAAACAAAATACATACACAGATGATTCAGGTGGGTTTTGTGTGTCATAGCAGTTTATAAATATTGATAGCGTACATTTAGGAGCTTTAGGACTTTAGAAGGCAAACAAAATACATACACAGATGATTCAGGTGGGTTTTGTGTGTCATAGCAGTTTATAAACATTTATATCGTACATCATTTAGGACTTGAGGAAGTAAACAAAACACAGACACAGAGGATGCAGCTTGGTTACGTGTGTCATATCATTTTTTAAACATTGATAGCGTACATTTAAGAGCTTTATGACTTTAGGGGGTAAACAAAATACATACGCAGATGATGCATGTCGGTTTTGTGTCTTGTTACATTTTGTAAACATTGATATCGTACATTTATGAGCTTTAGGACTTGAGGATGTCTACAGAATACATGCACAGATGATGCAGGTCGGTTTTTTGTGTCATATCGTTTTATAAACATTGATATCGTACATTAAGGAGAATAAGGACTTTAGTATGTAAACAAAATACATATTCTCATGCAGGTCGGTTTTGTGTCTCATGTCATTTTGTAAACATTGATATCGTACATTTAGGAGCTTAAAGACTTAATGAGGGAAATAAAATTCATATACAGATGATGCAGGTCGGTTTTGTGTCATAACATTTTGTTAACATTGATATCGTACATTTAGAAGCTTTAGGTCAAAGGAATACATACGCAGATGATGCAGGCCGGTTTCGTCTGTCGTATTATTTTATAAACGTTGATATCGTACATCTAGGAGCTTTATTCAAATATGCATTGACCATTATATAAACGAATGTTGGTAAATTTATTTGCAATATTTAATAATAATATAATTAAGTATGTGAAGAGACGACCAGAATGGATTAATTGTATTAAGATTAGTCTGGTTAATAATTATTTAGCCAATGATTATGTGATCATTACCTCCGCCGAGAAGGTTATGTTTTTACCGGCGTTGGTTTGTCTGTGTGACTATTTGTTTGTTTGTTTGTTTGTCAGATAACCTTTCGCCAAAAAGTGATGAACATATTACAATTTCTGGAAATGTTTGAAATGTTCAAATGATCAAATGACTAGATGTTGATAGCAATCCAGGTCACCGTTTGGATCCAAGATTCTAAATGGATATTGTATTATTGGGAGCTTGGATAAATTGACTGTCTTGGTTGTGTTTTCTAGTTTAATTACGTCAGACGTTTTGAGTGTTAACGTAAGAACATATTTCGTCTACAGGTTTTAGGCAGACTAGGCTTCAGTGGCAGCGTCAAGGAATTTTTTGCTACTCTTCGAAATGATTCACGATTTATCATCAAATCACCGGTAAATATATGCACTTGCTTATTGAAACTCATTAAAATGTGAGTACAATAACACCCATTTAACCATAAATTGACAAATATTACAAGGCTAATGCGATTGTAATATTAATTATATGCAGTACCACCATATTGTTTTGTGTTTGACATAATAAACACTAATTATTAATGTATATTTTATAAGTAGTGAAGCAATATTGCATTTAATATTATTTTGTACAAAAATAAAGGATAATAGCTATTGTTTTAAATAAGTATGTTTAAGGAACCTGTTTGAATTTACTGCTCTTCGACAATCAAATCATAAACTGTACATTCATGTGTATATGTATATTTCGTAAATCCAACGTATCTGAAAATGTTTCAGGAAGAAACCATTCAAATATATGAGTCCATTATCAACGACCGTGTAAAACCGAAACTATCTAAATTTTTCAAAGACATTCCAAACAACCGGGTTGTGTAAGTATATATATTATCTCACATCATGTTTCATAGCATATAATTAAAACATTCATGTTCAAGTGCGCATATAGTATGTCCGGTTTCTTAGCCTGGTTCATGAATCTCAGACGGACGGTTAACGTGCGGCTGTGGTAATAGCATTTCTTTTGAAAGGAAATGCAATACCATGTTACTACATGTAAGTGTAAAGTAAAGCTACTTTTAAATTATCACAAATTAATAGTGGCGCTGCATTATAGCGTCAGGTCATATCATATAATTACAACAATCCATGTTGACATGATTTAGTCATGTGGAATAACATCGCCATTACCATAAATTGTAAAGTTTGACCTCGAGCTAACTTTGGGGATTGTTTATTTGGAAATTGAAAATGCTATTAGACATACACACTTTACCGTATCATCTTGCAGTACCGTAGCAAGCCTTAGGGCCATATTTAAGAGTAGTTTATCGTCTCACATTGATAGTGAAATGCACTGCTATATAATTGTCACGTTTCAATTTGTCGGGCTTATGTTTTAACAAAAGCGGCTATTCAACGCCCTTCCAAGTATTTTGATAATTGTGCACGTTATCGGGTATAATATGGTTAATAACAAAGATTATTCACTATTTTTGTTGGCATGATTAACAGGGTCAAGCCTATGCCATACGATGGTCCAGCGGGCACATATTCATTTGGTTCTCCCGACGGCTCCAGGCCTGGTGTATTCTACGCTAACGTGAGGAGGCCAGAGGATAAGTAGGTGACATTGTTACAATTAAATATATGTTTTATTGAAAAGTGCATAACCTGTCACACTTAAGACGTTGACATTCGATGGGATGCATTTCTGTCGTCCAATTAGTTTGTATATGTTATATCCTAAAACATGTTTTTATTGTAATGTTTTAATAGTTTATGTTGGTTTTGGTCTTTGTTTCCACTTATTATGGTTCTGCTTCCCGACAAATAATCGCTAAATTAAGTGTATTTATTTATGTTATTTGTGCATGTATTAGTCTTCACAAAATCAAATTCCCACGTGTGAAAGAACCGTGTTTGTTATTGGCAATGTCCACCTCCGATTTTCGCATTTTTGTTACGATTTTAAAGCCCAACCTACAACATGCCTGCTCTGGTGCTGCACGAAGCTGATCCAGGTCATCATCTGCAGGTATCTAATCAAACTGAATCATTATGTGTGTTGTCAAATGAGTTCGTTGGCTTTGCCAGTGTTATTACTGATAATATTCACTAAATGTATTCTACCTAAATATTGTTATAACGAGAGCATTATGGTAGTGGTGGTGCTGGTGCTGGTGCTGGTGGTGATGATGATGATGATGATGATGATGATGGTGATGATGATGATGACGATGCTGATGATAAAGATGATAAAGTTGCGAACGAAAATGCTGAAACTAATCGAGTGTGTTGACGATAATAATACATATGATGATTACAACGGTGATGAAGTAGAGCTACTTATGTATGTTCTTACAATATTTGCAGGACATTTATGCCCAGGCAGCGACCGGGATCCCAATGTTTCAAAAAGTCATTGACTACACGAAATATTTTGCCATTCCATTACATTTTCCATACTACACGTCGTATAAAGAGGTAAATTTACGTCCATTAGAGTCTGAAATGCAATTTCATCAGTAAAATACTTATCAACTTATCGACATTGTTGTGATAAATAACTATTAAAACGTGCGTCTACCTGCAATAGAGCTAAACTTAAACAAGAGGGCCATGATGACCCAAAGCGCTCACCTGAGAACTGGTTTAGATGAAGACCATGCTGTTGTGACTGTTGTCGGATATGATCAATTTTGCTTTAAAACATCGGTTAGTGCAATGGGTTAACTAAAGTACAAGTTGGGTTGTGGATGTGCGTTTTTTTGCTAATGGTTCTCAAATCACTTTTCTCGATATTCTTACCTGACCCTTTTTCATTAAGTCATTGACAATTCTGAAAAATGCAGAAACAGTACATTTTGATGTCTTTTTCGCAAACAGTTTTGGAGAACTTGTTGCAATGCGATAATTGCGATGGCTGTGCTATAAGGTAAAGTTTTGCTTTTTGTTTGAAAATTTTCTGTCCAATGATGATGAATGATGTTAATAAAGGCTCTGAAGACATCAATGTTGCATGTACAAATAACTGCATGCACGTCGTGCAACTGTTGGAAATCAAATTTTATCAATCAATTTTTATGGTCATGCGCAAACTGTTTTAAGTTTGGTCAACATTGAATCAAAAATCATGTGTGCAAGCCAATCATTGATAACTTGTTGATGTTTTTTTCTATACACAATGGGCAATGTTTCTGGCCCGATCATGCTTTTATTCGACTTCACCTGTAGTCTTACGTTCATAGACAAACTATACACGATTGGTGAAAATTGGATGAAAAATGAAGTCTCTATCCTGAATAATGTCCATTTTTGCATATTTTTTTCACAAACAAAGGGCAATAAGTCTGGTGTTTCTGGTCCGATCTTGCTTATATTCGACTTTACCTTTAATCGTATTGTCACAGACAAACTATGCAAGACTGGTGAAGATTGGATGAAAACTGAAGTCTCTATCCTGAATAATGTCCATTTTAGTAATTTTTTTCAAAACACAAAGGGCAATAACTCTGGTGTTTGAAACACGACCTGGCCCATTTTTGGCGTCAACTGAGATCGGGTGGTCATACACAAGCTGTGAAAGTTTGGTTAAGATTGGATGGAAAATAAAGTCTAACGCTTTTTTGCATGAAAAAGGGGCAATAACTAACTCCGGTATTACTGGTGTGATCTGATCCAATAACAACACCATCCAAGATGTTATTCTCATACACAAACTGTGCAAGTTCAGTCAAGATTGAAAATGTAGTCTTTATCGCGATAACGGTCCAAATTGTTGACGGCATACGGATGACGGACGACGCCGGAGAGGTCCCCTATACCAATAGCTCACCGAGCACTTCGTGCTCAGATGAGCTAAAAAAATGAAACAAAAACAACAAAAAAGTATAAATATATGTTTATCGTTAGTGTCAGATTAAGCAATCTTGCAACTTTTCAGCTTACAAAACTTGCGGTGGAAATCCATTCAGAGTTAAACCAAATTGTGACACTTATGTACTAACATAGACGTTTGAATTCAAAACGTGCATAGTTAAATATAAGCAAAGTGCAACTCCAGCTGCATCTGCGGAAGAGAACTCTTAAAGGCAGCCCAAGGTCCTTTATTTACGGCAAGTGACCTATGCCAAAAACAACACTGCACTATAAAAAACAACGTTACAAACACAAAACACAAATATAGCATTGTGGGTAATAACCGGATTAAACCGGTTTTCTAGCCTTACAAATTCAAGCCCTTGACATTTATCTTCCAGGGCTGGGGTCTCTATGCAGGGGCACTGGGAGAAAAGGATCAACTGGATATATACAAAGATGATTACGAACTGTACGTTGACGCCGTATTTGTTTTACGGTTCAATACTTGTATACTATATTATGCCTATGAACAAAAGAATAACCATTGATATTCAGTTCTCCGGACATTCAGGTTTTTTGTTCAGAATAAACTCATTAATTTTATTAACATATCGATTATTGTTAAATAACAGTCTAAAATAATCACTAACTAAAATTTCTAGATGTATAATAACTGATATGTTGTATATGCTTCAGGATGGGGCGCTATAGTTTCGAAATATCCGGAGCATGCCGCCTAGTAGTGGACACTGGCTTACATTACTTCAAGTACGGTAACATGGATGATGTGATGGATATAAAAATATAACCGCACTATAAAAAAATGACTTATTAATTAATCGATGGTTGAAAACCAGACGGTACCAACTCCTACTGATTTCAATGGCAGTTGGTTCCTTCTGGTTTTCAACCCTCGAAATAATCTTTAATGAGCAACACCATTGTACATACATCAACTATCGTTCATTTTATTTTTTTTATGTTTCAACCTTTTTATATATTTTTTAATGGAATCGATTGTTTGTGTCTTTTTTATCATAATCAGATGTCAATTTCAGCTTCTCCGATTAAATACGATGGTATTACATTTGTATCATACGTGACATACGTACACTACATTAACAAGCTACACGTATTTGACGTTTTATAAGGGGTTTTATACAGTTACTTCGTACATGAAATCATGATATACACGTACTTCTTCATGACAGTTGGACACGTGATTCGGCAATCGTATACATGCTAAATTACACGTCGTTCACACGTGACGTCGTGCAGATTGAGATTGACCGTTACATCACGTGGCCCGGGCAGGCAACCGCTTACACAATTGGGGAGCTGAAAATAAAGGAGTTACGCGCCCTTGCGGAACAAGAGCTTGGTATGCATTTGGCACCCTATTGTTTGTTGTTTCTGGTTTAATAACAACCGTAAACGAAAATGCTTTGAAATGAAAATGATATGATACTTTCACCATTTAAAAAATTAAAATTTTGATAAAGCAACTGTGGGTTAAAGTCTACATATTATATTATATCTATATTTCCATACAAATTAACCGATGAACGATATTTGATAGTTAATATGTTCACTTATAATTCTGACAGTTCGGCTTTCGTTTTTGTCGGATGTGTTATGTATATTTTTATACAATGATCGATCTGAGAAATCGTTGTCAACAGTTCTCACAACGATCTGTGAAATTTCATCAGGTGTTCATCTGTTATTTTTTTAGGCACAGTGTTCGACATAAGGGACTTCCACTCGGTTGTATTGGGCAATGGTGCGGTGCCTCTGTCAGTTCTGGAAAAGCTTGTAAAAGAATGGATACACCAAGTCAAATCTCAAGGCAAGTTCACCGTTTAAAGTTCACGTTTGTATATTAACCCTACAGGTCGGATTTATCGGTGAATATATCTTATTTTAGCACCAGCTTAGTAATACAAACAGTTTTCTAGTTGCATACACTACATGTTAATGTTTATATCTATGCTATTTATTCATAACGTGCATTGTACGGACATACTTCTAAACTAATGTATTTGATACAAATGGTTATATTGTATCGATAATTTCAAGCAATAATCTAACTTTGAAGGTCATAAGCCTCTTACTTACACACAGAGAGTAATGTGATTGTTTCTTGGTCCCGATACAAAAATAAAATGTAAAACAAAAACAGTATGGAAACGTTCAAAAGTCATATTAAATTATATTATATAAAATAATTATGTTAGTAGCGAACAGACATCGGTATAATGTAGTATATTGTGTCTACTATTTAAGCCAAAACAATGTCGAAACATTTCTGTAAAGTCGTATGTTTGGTACACTGGGAGTGACAATGAAAATGAAAATTAAGGTCGACGAGATACATACCAACGAGCTATACAAACAATCCAACCGCACTTCTGCCCTTGTGTATGGTATGTCACACAAAATTGTCCTAAAACAATGCGAAATGATGGTCAGATTCGTTATTCACAGAAACCGTTGAAAAAGTATCCAGCGATTACTGGTCTTGGAGACTATCTATCTCGAGGGAGTACTCTACCTCCATTGGTACCTACATATACAACGACAGACTCGACTCGTACACCTATGGGAAGCTAGAGGACATGAAGGTTGAGTGTAGTTAGACAACGTTATACTGTAAATCGTGCCTTGAACATGTAACACAATAAAATCACATAAGAGCATTTTTATTACTATTATAAATGTGAAACTCCAGATGCGTCAGGAGGAAGTAACTCGTATTTAATTTAGCAGCACAGGGTTCTTTCTTTAAGGCATGACTTATTGCCAACACAACCCAACACAATACGAAAAACAAGTAACAAACATAAAACACACACACATTTATGAATAAAACTAAGGTCACCGCATTGGAACGGTCAATGCAAAGCATTGGTAGAATGACAATAGAACTAGTCCTTACAAATGTAGGTTACCATGAAAACACTTTGTTTAACGATTTAGTCGTTGTTGCAAAAAATATAAAAGCATGAAGCTGGTTGTACAGCACATATTAAAATATCATAACAAAGAATGTATATTAAAAGAACAAATTGATATTTATGTAATATGATCATGTTTCAGTATCGATGTTATAACCAAACAGTGTGTACTTTTATATTAAAAGGTTAAAGTAGACGGCTTTTTAAAACGCCTGTTTTGGGTGAACAGCTCGGCTCTAACAGGGGAAAAGCTGATATCATTCAATGTTCTAAGAAACATCCTAGAAACCGTTCGAGATGGATACGAATGGAAAGAGTATGACCATTTCATTGTTCTTTATATGTGGTTATGGTTAAAGTAAATATGGTAGTTTGAATACCGATATATCGATTCCCTGATAGATTTAAGACACTAGTTTGCATCATTATCATGTTATCATTATCATTATGTGTTAAACATTGGCAAATTTTAAAGGGTCATACCTACCAATACCACCAATGAAATATTACAGTTCATAAGCAGATGCGTTGATTCTACGCTAAAAAAATGTTATGCAAACAGGTTGCAAATAATATGTTAAGCATTGATTTTAATATAGTTCTTCTTCTTCTTCTAAAATCTTAAATACTTCTACATATGTAATGAATCTGTGTTGATCATGTAGATCTATTACTATATAATAAAAAACTACTTTTATTTTACCCTTTCGGGTGATTTATAGGGAAATATAAGTGAAATAAAATTAGCAATTCACTGCTTTTTAACAGTGAAAATTACCACTTAAATAATAGAACTACTTTTTCACCGAAAAGTCGGAAAATAACACATTTTAAGCAATGCAAAATGAAAATGGGTTGGTTTCGATAGAAAATTGATTTTTGATTCGCTCGTGATCCACATTTCTATGATCACTCGTGAATTAGAATCAATATTCTACCGAAACCAACATATATCCTCTATTAAAATGAATTTGTATCTTGACAGCTATCAGCCTTTAAATCCAATCAACTTCCTGGAGCTTTGGTTTGTCGGGTTCGATTTGTTTGTTTCAACACAACTATTTGACACAGAGGGCGACTTTGTGAACTATGTTCGGAGGCTGGAAGGAGGTCCCCAACAGGTATTTATTAGAACTAAGGCCTGCGTTTGTTCATTTTAAGTTTCTCAGATTCGCCGAAACGATTGTTTTTGAGCATACAAAAATTGGCACACAACCAATAGTGTAAAAATAATAAACCGAAAACATGGGAAAAATAAGTTTATTATTTCCACCGATGCCGTATTCCTTCTGAATAATAAACGAGAGTTTTCCATTAGCAATCATACTTCATTAAAAGTAAAAACAACTTCCGTAAATATATCATGTTTTATTTCAGCTGGAAGAAATGATGAACTTGAGTAGAAGAGCAATTGTCAATGGTCATACAAGCCACAATGTATCAGTGGTAAGTTCAGCATGTGCACCGTTTTAAAGCACCCACCGGCAGTTTCAGCAGTTTAATTGACCGTTTCAGTGCGGAATGTATATGATTAATGTCTAAAATTGTTCAGGGATGTTAAAATACCATTGATGTTAATTACGAGTATGATAAGATTATGAAATGGGTTTGCAGGCTTAAACAATAAGAAAAACCTCACATGGCATTAACCATTTACAGATGCATGTCACTTGGAGTTGTATTGTATTCCAGAAACATCTTAAGTTTATCTGAACTTATTGTCACTTGAGTTGAAAATTCAAATTGTGTTATATGTGTTTAAAGATACCAATAAATGTGCGAATCCCTTTAGAGTAAAACAAGCAAATGTAAATAAATTAGCTGATATTTAATAAATACGAAGACTAATTAACTGTGCACAAACTCAATCAAAAGCTAAATAAAATGATGCATTTTAGGTTACGTATAAAATATTAGTTAAGATGTGTCTTGACAATGACCCAATATGTCATATATGTTCACTCGTAGATTTAATTTTCAGTCGCGTGTTCCCGGAAACATAGACGACATGGTTAAACCACCGAAGGAATCTGCACTTTATAAACCATTTGTAGACTACGGCAATAACATTCTGGGCAACAGGGCGTAAGTACATGTGTAGTTTTGTGCAAAAAAAAGTCAGTGAATTCAAACAGTGGTATGTATTATTACTTTTAGTATGTATATGTTTAGGTTCTTTTGTTAAATGCTATTCGAGTGACTAATGTCCGTTAAGCCCAGTTCCCGGATCAATTCGATTGTCCGGATCGCCCCAATATCCCGACCAAAGCAGACCAACGGCTTGATTGATCTTGAACATAAGTGGTTTTCGACGGCTACTCGATCGCTCAACACTTATGAGTCCTCCACGACATAAACCCGACAGCCATTCTGATATACACAGTATCTTTATCTCGATCTATACTCAATATTGATCTTGACACGAGATTGTGTAATGTTAAAATGCAATTGGCAAAGTTCTAAATGATCTATAGTTTGAATATTTTTTGAACTTCATGGACCATTATGTAATGCATTCTACATAAAACGAATGATCGAAAACATGATTGAAAAGCTAATTTAAAACACGAATAAAGATAATATGTTGCCTTTATGTTTAGGACAGAAATACGCAGCTTGTTGGTGCTATGAATAATAATTGAATTTGGACATTGGTAGTACACGTAGATTGAGTTTTCTGAAAGAAAAATAACTTTATTATTGCATTTGTGCTTAGGGCAGAAATGGACACACGGCTACAAAAGGCCATTATTGCATTCAATTCAGCGCTACTGGAAGTTAAATCGTTCCTTATAGACGTAAGTTAGTGTTACATGTTAGTCTTCAATGTTCCTTTAAAGTACTGTTTTATAGTGTGTCAACTATTTCAAAACGGTATTGCAGTAATGTTGCTTAAAGATGCAAAAGACGTATTCGCTTAGCATGTACCATATTGATTTATGCTGAAATACATTTTATATAGTATGTATATAGTTGATTATATATATATATATATATATATATATATATTCTGACACATTGTTGCTATAATATCAAATGTGTGTAGATAAACTAGTATTAAACGTGTTTGGGGGAACAATACAAAACTGAATTTATGGTATATAAACGTTGTCCAGGAATACATGCCTTACACGCGTCCCGGTCTGGGAATAGGAAGTCTTCCACGGGGCAAAGAACACTACCAAGCCTGTCTCAGATTTCACACGTCTACAGACATAACGGCAGCGGATATCTACGCTAAAGGCGTGCAGGAAGTGGATCGAATTGCTAAACTCATGAGAGAGGTATGTGGTCAAAAGGATACATGGCGAATTATAGACACTGACCAGACATGTATTAAACCGTACCTTTGTATGCAGAGTTTACCTGGTGTACACAGATAATGGGTAACTTGACCTTTCAGAATGATTATGCCCTACTAAATACTGGCCGAGACTGAAAGTGGTCATGTACCAAATAATGTAACACCATACGCAATAGCAGGGTTGTAAAAATATATGTTATTAAACAAGTGATTTAATACAGGCCCTGTTATTTCTCCGAGGGCAGTCGTATTGAGTCAGGGCCGGACTATTTTATTAAATAACTGCTAATTAATATAATGTTTGTAGATTTTCTTCAGATATATACCTTCTGAAGACATATGTTCCGATTTTTACTAATTGTTCGTACTTGCAATTCAAATGTGTCTGTTGCAAAAGTAAACTTGTAAAATTAGCAAACATTTACCACTGACACGTACCCGCTTAGGTCAGACAGCATCCTACAACCCAGTGAAATACTCAGGAGTATTTCAATCAGCTAAATTAAAAAAACACAACGTATTTGCATATCACCTTTTACTCGATAAGAAACCAAGATGGCTACTGTTCCAAACATTTCAACTACGAGTCTTTATCACTTTTTCGGCCCTGTCTAATTAGCCAATCTAATTTGGTAAAAATGCGGTTTATGTATCTGTATCACTTTCGGCTTGGGACGATGAATGATTCCGATTTTGGCACAAATATCGAGAAGGCCAAATGGGTATTATATGACAAGGCAACTATTGAGTTTCAGGGTACATAATGAATAGTTATTTAATAAATTACATTGTATAATGAGTTAGAAAAACTTAATGTATGTAGAAATAGACACAGAGTCACCAACCAATCTAATATAATTGTTAGTTGAATTGCAAAAACGATTTAAATGGACTACACTCTGCACTGTGTTCTAATTATGTGACACATTATACACTAGTAGTAGGCGATTAGTAAATATAGAGCTATAAGTTCTTGACGTACTTTTTTAATAAAATAGTGTATTAACGGCTCACTAAGAACACACTATAGTTATAGAGCATCATTTTCTTGCTGCTGCGAATGCAGATGGATTTTTTCATTAGCAGCATTTATCATTTTTAGAAACTAATATTTAGACAACAACATTATAATTTAAATTTGGTAATTTAAAACTGAATTGTATTATGTTTATAATACTATTTTATGTCCACTTATAGATCTACTATTTATACGTGGAATTGACTTGTTCTGTGTTTCAGAAAATGACCAAAATAGGATTTCCAAACACAACACCTATATCAGAGATGTATGCAAATTTGTCAAGTGACTCGAAGTTTCTCTTTAACAATCCAGTACGTTAAAATACTTTTATATTTTTGAATATTTCTTATTGCGTAAACTATGTAGACCAACGCATGTTCATTTAATATAAATATCATATAAAATGGTACACAATGAAATGGCAATATTTAAAACTTTCTCGTAGTGCAGTTCAAATACATATTATATATTAATTAATCTTAAACTCAGAAAGAGCATATATTACGATATGCATGGTATATCTTTATTGATCATCAAGTACAATGTATACAGATACGAAGAGCATACTAAAACTACATAACATGTTGTCATACAAAGAATATTCTAATTCCATTGAAAACAATATGTGTTCATGTAACATGCTTAAAAAATTAACTGCTATTAATATGTATTTTTTGTTTTATACTACACATTTAACGCTTCTGCTGATCAAGTCTGGATGATTATGTTCGCAGGCAGATGCACTAGCGCATTTCAACGAGATCATTTTCGAGCGTATTAAGCCATTGATGCCAAAATACTTCAGCCATACCCCAGACTTGCCGCTAGAGTAAGAGTCTTACATTAATAATTATTGCGTATCTGCTAAGGAGTAATGATAAATATTTTCAAAGGAGTAATGCTAGTATAACTATTACAGCAGTCAGCGAGAGTTTATGTGAACAAATATGCACTGACTAAAGTTTTACATATCATATAAACATAATACATGAATACAAGTATTAAACTAAGCATATTCGAAACACGTATATACCAATATAAACGGAAGTGTTCACGTCATTACGTAGGCTAATCAATTTTCAATCACTACACACTTAGAAATCCAAACAACTTTGTGGTTGGTCCACATCATATTAAATGCGAACTATTATACGATAGTCTTATTTTGACAACTTTGACAGTTAGTAATCTCGGCTGCAGGATCAGTTGACTGAATAAACATATGTTTGGTATAAAAGCTATAGGCAATGGGGTTCATTTGACTGCATGATATTTCAAGGAGTTCATATGTTTAATGCTATCAGGTTAATAAGTAAAACATACCAGTGAATGAGAATATAATCTTTCACGATAGGTCAAGAGAAATGATAACGTGAACATTTCTCTCAGGGTTATATATTAAATTTTTTCAACAAATATGGAATAAAAAAGAACAAATGTTGATTTCAGTGCAAGATCTTATTTTATTTCAGTCTATAGTGGGCATTAATATTTTCTATCATGTCATTCTATGACCACTCATGAAATAAAATACGCCCTCACTTTGAAAACAACAACTATCATCTGTGTGCTATTGACGTAAACACAACCTAGAAACACTCTAGTCTTACTTATCTTGCAGGGTACGAGCTACTCTCACGGATGGCTTTGGTGGAGAGTACTGGGCGGGTACCGCCGACGGATCCAAGCCAGGAATATTCTATGTCAACCTATACAGACCACAAGACAAGTACGTTGGTGAACCATGTTAGAAAACCAATAGTCACTTAGAAAAATTGTGTATTCAGTTTTGGTCAATGACATGTGAATGTTGAAGTACTTGTTTTACAACGTAGTGCTTTCGCGAGGCTTAGTATTTGCCTTTTCTTTTTGTTTCTTAAAGGATATGCATTTTAGATTCATGGGAAGTTTGTTAGAAATTGTGTTTAAATGATTTTAACTAAATTGATAAATCAACAAATTCAATAAAAATGTATTTTATAATTTGAACAATACATGTATTAATAATAAAATAATATTAAGTTCTCAATAAAGAGTAATATGCATACATGAATATTCAATTCTTGTTCAGTCCCTCATATAGCATGGTCGCTTTTTCACTTCACGAAGCCTTGCCTGGTCATCACATGGCGGTGAGTTGCTTCTGCAAGTAGTTGTGATAAATAGTGTACAAAAAAAGCTCTGATGAACAACATCGAAGGGCGTCGTAGTTTATACATTAAAATTGAAATTGAAAAAAATATAATGCGACTTTACGAAAATTCTAATAATGTTAAAGTAAAAATGACAAATAAGATTTTATTAAAGAAGCATGATTTGTTGATCATCTAATAAATATGATGCCATACATGTATGTGTACGGTGTTATGGAACAATAGATGCAAATCATCTACATTCGTCTGTTGTTGTTTCTTTTTTCTTTTCTATTTTAATACACGTTTCAATGCTGTGATTTAACGTTCCTTTTCCAATGTTCAGGAAAGTTACGGTCTTCTCGCCGACATTCCGCCTTTCATGAAGAGATTCGAGTGGCTCGCATACAGCGCCCCTTACTTCTTTCCATTCTTCAACTCGTTTGGAGAGGTCAGTAGTTACCTGCGCATGGTTTAGTCATTCCATTCTTCAACTCGTTTGGAGAGGTCAGTAATTACATGTACATAGTTTATTCATTCCATTCTTCCACTCGTTTGGAGAGGTCAGTAGTACCTGCACATAATTTATTCATTCCATTCTTTTACTCGTTTGGAGAGGTCAGTAGTTACCTGCACATAGTTTATTCATTTCATTCTTCAACTCGTTTGGAGAGGTCAGTAGTTGCCTACACATAGTTAATTTTTCCCATTTTTCAACTCCTTTGGAGAGGTCGGTAATTGCCTTAAACTAGTGTATCTTCCAATTGTTTAACTCCCTTGGAGAGGTCTGTAATTTTCTTAAATGAAGTTTCTACATGTACCATGGCATTTGCTTTTGTGAAATGAATAATTGAACTTCTTTAGGGACAATATATGTTTTTGAGTTTTAAACCTGTGATCAGAATTTTCTATAATGGCGGTCAATATTTCGTTGATATTATTGACTTTTAATATGCATGCAGGGCTGGGCTCTGTATGCGGAGTTCCTTGGAGAAGAGATGGGAATATACCATGACGATTACGAAATGTAAGTAGTAACATATGCTCATCTCTGATATTCATACTAATGTTTCTGGCATGCGATACAAAGAGTAACAACTCAGGTTTTGGCAACAGCATTTGTCCCTTAAGTAGTGTTGTTTGCGTAATGTTTGCATGCCAGGTCGAGATTGACATCATTTCCTGCGTATGTGTAGACCACTGACATACAATGTGTTGAGACTGCGTTTAAACTACCTTGCAAAGATATTGAGTACATGAATGAAAATGAATAATTCAACAATGTCTGGATGATGAAAAACAAAACATATTATAGCAAAAAGTGCAAAGGTGTATTAAACACAAAATCAATATAGGGGTATATATTAAACATTTCAAGTTTTTCCAACTAATCATTTAAGGCTCGTACATATTATGGTTTTAGGACTGCATTTTCATAACTTAGGTAAGGTAATCAAAGCAGTATCATCTGCTCCTTTGTTTATACTTGGAAACAGCTCATCGAGTAAAATAATTAGAAAAAGTATATCGATTTATAAATACAATTACTGACATTTATGAAAGGGATATTGTATATGCAAGATGGTCACAAAATAATTCCGGATTCCTTTCAATTTGAGTCGACTCTTAATTTTGTTGACAATAAAAATCGATGATAGGACTTAACAAGTACACTTATAGACTAATGTATTTGCGTTTCACAGGCTTGGTCGTTACGATCAGGAAATGCTTCGAGCGACGAGACTGGTGGTAGACACAGGCATCCACGAGTACAAGTAAGCGAATCCGTCCAAACAGTATTCATAATTTGGGTTTGTACGTCGGTCTTATTTCGGTGATCAAGTTTGTGTTGTTTTGTGTTGTTTATCTGGATATTACAAATACATATATAAAGTACATTTAAAAGCATTACTACTGCCCATGTATTAATGGGGTCTTTTTTTGGATACATATTTGGTGTTAAGCTCTATACAACAAATACGTAAACTTAGTACGCAGTATGAATTACAATAATATCACTTCCAACGTATTCATGGTATTACTCATGGGTTGTTCAGCTGGACGCGAGAGCGCGCTATCGCCTACATGCTGAACTAGACGGCCTTGACCCCTGACGCCGCCGCCAACGAGATTGACCGCTACTCCACTTGGCCCGGCCAGGCCACCGGCTACAAGATCGGAGAACTGAAGTTCAAGGAGCTCAGAAAAAAGGCTTCTGACAGTCTAGGTCAGAATTGTTTTCCTTAGACATCATTGGAGATTACACAACGTTTCTGCTGTATATGAGAAGTAGTTAAAAGTTGTTTCTGATGATTGTTTCAATATTGAAAAATAAAGTGTGGTGTTGTTTCATTCCATTTTCTTTGTATAATTCAACGAGGATTAAAACAGTTTCTCTGAAAGAAAACCATATCTGGCAAAATATCTTAAATTATAAATATAATAGCATTATTTGGCGTTTTCGAAAAGCCACATAATGGTATATTTGCATCAAAAATGTTAGTGTTTTTATAAATTTTAGCATATTTCATTTGGTGTAAACATAACATCTAATGGAATGCCTTTACATATTTATACAATTGTATTTTATGAGGAAATAATCATTTTTGAACATGTAGATGAATGTAGAATACACGTATGTAAATAGGGACAAAATAACAATTCCAAATTTGCAGACTTTAGAAATTTCAAATACATTGAAACACTCAAATTTTTCTAATGTAAATAAGTATAGAAGGGCAATTACTAAATTTCCGGATTTCAACAACATGCCGTCAGTTCATTAAAAGTATTTTTTCTGCAGGTAGCATGTTCAAGCTAGCGAACTTCCACTACACAGTGCTGCGCTACGGTTCGATGCGTCTGTCGGTGCTGGAGTACGTGGTAGACCAGTGGATTGAAGACCAGAAGGCAAATGGAGGCCAAGGCGGCCCGACTAATGCTGGACCGGCATTCTCGTTCAACGCCTTCAATGTTGTATTAGCCGTTGTATATGCAGCTTTTCAACACTGGCTATAAATACATGTATATCATTTACTGACAATACAACACTATGTCTATATAGATATGTATGCAATAATTCAACAATGAACATATCTGACCAAAAACATATAAATCAAACTACAGGCACTGGATGAATAAAATATATATCATTCCACAAACATAAAAGCAAAACAAACCCTATTAGCCTACTCCCTACCACATATAGACGGTTTAGCACATATCATTGATCGCAACAAAATATATGAGGCGTGTCTTGGGAAAACCGGGCTTAATCCATGTGCGTAAAGTGTTGTCCCGGATGAGCCTGGGCTAATCCAGGACGACACTTTCCACCTACGGTGGATTTATGTTTAGAAAAGACTTCCTTGAAACAAAAAATACCATAAAAACGGAAAGTGTCGTCCTAAATATATCTGTGTGGACTGCACAGGCTGATATAGAAAGACACTACGCAGATGCATTAAGCCCGGGTTTCCCACGACACGCCTCATATGAATATTTAAAGAAACAAACACTTTTAAAGACGTTCACTGCTGAGCATTCACTTACAAATATAATTATAGATCTATGTATTTTATGTCTAATCAGGTAATGTGTATCACCTGTTTTTCTGTGTTATCTCAATGCATTCACTTACCTCGTGATAGACGTTAATGTTAGGATAGTTCGGTTGAATTCCAGGTCGTTCTGTATTTGCTGTCGTTGATTTTTTTTGTAACGTCAATGTCGTTTGAGTCTGCAACTTGTACTGTTTATATACCATGTACTATGTCTGTAATGTATGTATTACGAAATAAACACCCAAGTTGAAAAAAAAGGGGTTTTCTCTGTTTAATAACAAGACAAACGAAACGGGTTTCTCTTCCATTGCTAGAGCTAGAGTTATAGTGTCTACGTGTAATTAAAACAGAATACTCGTTGCACTCGTTTGCGTATAGTTGGTCTGGTTTAAATTATAAAACATCTGGTTAAAACGGCATTCAAGTGTCAAGAGTTACTAAACAGGTTATCAAATCGGCGTTTCAAACTTGTTAAAGATAAGCAGAACATTAAAAGGTGTCCAGTTGGCATTTAAGATTGGTGAATACCAGTCATATTTATTGATAAGCTGGTAAATAATGTAATTGTAAATATTAAGCTTCTATCGAGCTTAAAAAGGTTATTCATGCATATACATTACCATTTAGAACCATAATAATTTGACAGAATAAACGAATAATTATGAATGTACATATATGATATTTTATGAACACATAAAATTGTTTATGTCATTGTTCACGTAAATTGTTTAGTGCAAGTTAACGTTAGCTCAGTAGTCAATATCCAATCGTATACAAGTGTTTTATCACGTGATGTTAGTCAGCCAATCAGAATACGCAGAACTCATTGTTTACATTATATTTGGTGCAGGCGGATGCCTCACCATTTTGCAATTCTAAGATAATAATTCTGCTATTAAATGCAACTTTTGAGACGTGCATTTTTGCCGTTCACGGACTGTGTTACCAAAGTACAGGATGGTTTATTATCCAACGCTTGATCAGCATTATAGTTTATATTACGTGGTGGATCGATTTATAAAAATACGACGTAAAAGAACAAAGGAATGACATCTCGAATATCTCAGCGAGAATTGTCGGGATTCGATATAGCTGCGCCCAGCAATATGAGCAACGCACTATAACTGTAAACGTTCCGGTCTTCCTGTTTATCTGTCGAGAGCTGTGAGGAGTACTTGAGTGCCTACAAAGTACCTGAAATTACATTGAGTAACTCTCGCTGCCTGCCAAACGATGTCCAGACTTCGCTAGCTTACCGCTGCCAAATGCGTCAATTGCCAGGAATGAATTTGAGGATTCAGTTCGACGTACAACAGCCTGACAGGCCATCTTTTCTGGATGCTGTTATTCACTCTTAATCGATCCACCTACAGTTAACAAGCTAAGTATACCCTTCTTTTTAGGGGTGACTTGTTATGCTTGTAAGCGATGTATGGCAGTATTTTATTTACACATTATTGTCGCAAAGCAACCCGTTTATTCAGCCTTAAATTGGCTAGATATTAACCTGCCATATAACATTTATAACTTGCCCTGCCTGTGTTGCTACTTTTGCATTGACATCATAGTCAAATAGCAACTTTTCAATTTAGTTGATAACGGCATGACATACTTGACGTTTCTGCTTGATGGATTTCATACTACACGCCACGTGATTTTATTCTTGTGCCTTTTGAGGGCGTTATTTTGCGCGATTTAGTTTATAGTTCACGCCACATTATTTTATTCCTAAGCGTGATTTAGTTTACAATTCACGCTGCATATATATATATTCTATGTGTGTCATTGTTTAGAGTTTACACACATCAATGCCATACTCTAACTTGAGTTTGTTTTGGCCAGTTCATGATGCATTATGAAAGTTATGCCTTATCAATGGTGATTTAAATCCCATTTCATACGACGTTTATGTGTGAATCGCTTAGCTCTTCACACCACTACTAAATTACATATATTTATTTAATTGATGTGATTTCATTCACGTCTTTCATTGCATATTCCATTTTGCATTACAGTCAGTTACTATGACTGCCATTGCCTTTTAAGTACCCAACTTACACAGCATATTTTACTAGATGTTGTTTTCTGAGTTCTATAATTACATTTTCAATCCATTTATTTTGAAAACGGTAAGCGGTATTCAGTATTCAGTATTTGTTGTTCACACATACACCTATTTTTAATTTATATTATTGCATGTTTTTCAGACAACACCTATCGACAGGGAGTCATGAACTTCACAGCAGGGCTGCAGTTTTCCACCAATCAACTGTGCCATCAAGTGCTTCGGGCAACCTGGCCTCTAAAGTGGTCTCTCTTCCATCCACGCATCAGCCCAACGCTGGCCGGATGGAAATTTCAGGTTACCTTCCAGACATAGCCTGGTGCAACTAAGCTGTGCAAATCCTGTCCACCACCTTTCATGTTCATTCACAGCCAGCCTGTTTGCTGCATTTGGGGTTTGCGACGCATCTGTATATTACCAGAGTTCCATCGTAAACAACGTTCCATTATCCACATGCATTGTGTGTTCTGTACATTGCTCCTTTAAATTGATATGGCCATTCATTCCACCAAACTCACAGTCATACGCATTCTTACCCGTGCGGTTTTCAAGAAGGCGATTTAAACATTGTCCACTTCACTTGCCCACTCTTCTCACATCTTTCACTGCCAACACATAGTCTTAATACTATATTTGTATTACCAAGCCATATAGGCTATTGTCATACAATAATACCTATGATTTCCTGTAACTCCACAAAAGGGTTATGTCTTCCTACTATGTTTTTCTTCTTAATCATGCCCTCATATTCTGTTTCAGTGCTGTTTTCTTCTACAAATGGAGTCTCTAAGTCCGAGATTGTGGCACAAATAGTTCAATACTATTGGATATGACGTCTGTCTCCAATGATCTATCTACACTAAGTGGCTCTTCAGTCTTTTCCTCTGTTGCATGTCTCTTATTATCAGTATACCTATATGTGCTACACCAACTTGCTGTATGCTGTTCTTGGTCACAACCCATGGTATAACTTCACCACGACACCAGCAGTTCCCACTTTATCTGACTGCCTCCAGTGTACTCGCTATAATTGTAGTTTTCTTGGTTGCTTTTAACACTTTCAATCATTAGCATGCACTTTATTTATTACACATATCGGTCTTATGCTGTAGGATCTTCTTAACATAGTCGTACAGTTTTGCTAATATTAGCTCAGAGAAAACTTAATATCAGTTCTTAAATCGTTGCCATTCATGTTTCACTGTGTTTGTTTAATTGCTGTCACCTTTCATACATTAGTTGTTTGACAACCAATAACATCACATGGTCCAGGTGAACAATTTTGTATGCATATTAACCGTTCCCATTGGCTCTGACAGTTTGAGGCTGCAGCGCTTTATAAACATCCTGCCAAACTTACATTATAATATTACAATGTACATTGTTTTGTTACCTACTTTCCATTAACTTAGGCTGGTTTGCCAACAATTCAAAACATAATAATTCTAGTTTGTCATCATTGACAGTTTAAGGCTGCAGAGCTTCCCTGATGAACACATACAGAATACGTAGAACTCATTATTCACATTATATTTGGTGCAGGCGGATGCCTCACCATTTTGCAATTCTAAAAACCACCACCACCACCACCTCTACCTCTTTATTTCCATTCATCGTTCTTTTATGCCAAGGCGTATATACGCCAGTTAATTTATGCTCTTTTTGAATACTTGATATTTCATGGTATAATACATTTTATATATACGGCCTATATGTCATTTTAGGTCATTTATGGCCTAACTTATGTTTTCATTGCTTATTACAAATTGTTATGCATATACGGTGTATTTGCGGTTTTTGTCCGCCCATTATTTTCATTGTATGTTACAAATTGTTATGTATATACAATGTGGCGGTTTTTGTCCGCCCATTATGTCATTTATGGAAACACACTTACATTTACATTTGGTAGATTTAGCACCAATGATTTCAATGTATTACCTTTATTTTGTTAACTTTATTATGAATTGACGGACCAGCCCGTTAAGTAAACAAGCAAGTAACCATTCCAATCAACGGTATCATGGTTGCATAGTGTTTTATATATAAGTTCCATGTTTTCTGGCGTTTTTGACTCTGCCTAAACTAGCGAAATTGTCACTTGAATATAACCCAATAATGTAAATTGATGCGTTCGTCATCAGCAGTCTATCGCCATTTAATTACTTTGGAATATCATTAACGCAGTTCTCAAGTTGGCCCAACGAACTGAACAATCTCAATGTCGAATCTTTGTCTGTGTACGAATATGGCGCCAATGACTATCATAATTTTAATATCAGCGGGGTCAATGGGAATGCGTTTGAATTAGATATTGAAGAAACAAACATGACCGATATTGGGGGTATTGCCTGTAATCCGCGTTTAAATGTTTCTTCATTAATTGTTATTGCCAACCGTTACTTTGACATTCGTTCCCTCGGGAAATGTACACGTGAACTTCAAAACACACTACATAGCATAAAAGTGAGCGTTAATACACCATTCACAAGCGTGCCAGTTTTCTGTTTCAAATTGCTTAAACTTCAATACATATTCCTTTATGAAAACGAAATATCCAAAATCCGAGCCACAGATTTTGATTGACTAGCTGAGTTAAACGAACTGACTCTCTCAAACAATCAAATACCAACTAATGTACATGCATTTGACACGAACACCAAACTGGAAGTTTTGGACCTCACTAACAACAATCTACTACGTGTACCCGACGCAGTTTTTCGGGTCAGCTTGATGAAATTAGATATGGACCCAATTCGCTGTTCATGTTCAAACATGCATAATCTGAAGAACGGGAACTTTACGTGGATTGCTGATTTGCAATGTGACCTATATTTTCCAGATGGCCAGTCTGATTTGAGCAATTGCCAATGAAGAAATTCAGTGCGATCCATCTTTTCCAGAAACCCAGATTGATTTGAGCGATTGCCCAGGATGATATGCAGTGGAACCCATCTTTTCAAGAAACCCAGATTGATTTGAGCAAATACCCCTGATGATACACAGTGCGATCTATCATAACAAGTTAGGCCCTCTGCCAATATTGAGCTACATTTTTATATGGGCAATATTGGCGGGGCCTAACCTGGGAAAGACCAATTCTGTGGTGGAAATTTCTCCCTATATTTCTATAGAGTAGCGACAGGATTTTCGTCGCTACTTTCATGCGCTGAAATGGCATGGTTAGCATTAATATTTCTTAATAAAATTTACATACCTGCAAAGGGAATTTATTCCTCAATAATGTTTCATAAATATTTGTACGATAACACTTCCATTTTGGATGCAACACCAATTTAAACATATACACTATTGCATTTTCAACACATCTCGCTGTCCTCCACTGTGCAAACTTTAATCGATATTCTGCTACGCGTCATTTCGATTGGTCATTCAATTATATCATTCATCATCCGATTGGTTGAAGCATATTTGAAGGGTTAAACAAGGCAAGGTAAAGATGGTGGACTGTATATGAATGTAGATTATACGAAAGTTTAAATCGGAACTAAACGCATTTCCTAGGTAAATTTCGGTGTTGTTTAAGTAAAATACCTTGCTATATAACTTTGTTGTCGCAAATAATGGAAAATTATGAAAATTTAAACTTTTAGGTTTCCACCACATAAATGGTCTTTTGGCGATGAGACGTTCCAGCGAATTTAGCCCTGTATAAAACGTAACACTAAATTCGCTGCACGTCTCATGAATTAGACTAAGTGCAATCCATCTTTTCCAGAAACCCTGATTGATTTGATCAATTGCCCTGGATGATACGCAGGGCGATTCATCTTTTCAAGAAACCCAGATTGATTTGAGCAATTGCACATGATAATATGCGGAGTGTTGTTGACAATGTTATGTTGTTACGACTAGTGAGTTGTATATGTACGTTGTGCTAATGATATAATGTTGTAATGTTGATAACGCCTTATATTTTGGTATATTTATGGATGATCATGTCTAAAAATTGCGTTTCATTTACAATGCCTTTGTTTGCAAACGCTACTGCGTTTCATTTACAATGCCTTTGTTTGCAAACGCTACTGATTCTGGGCCCAGTTGCTCGAAACTTTAACGGCCGGTTAAGCTAACGGCCTGTTTAACTTTAGATGTAAATAAAACTAATATTACAAGCATCTTACTCATGGAGCATTTGACAATTATTTTAGCATATCAGTTTATTTAAAATAAATGCAAATTTTAAAATTTTAACATTTAATTTACATCAAAAACCTAATCCAAAAGTTAACGGCTGTTAGCTTAATTGTCCGTTAAAGTTTTGAGCAAATGGGCCCAGGTATGTTGCTGATAATACTGCACTGTTGATAATGTTGTATTATTAATTGTAATCTTGGTTAATAGTGTTGTATTCAATTTGTTTATGAAGGTGTGTGGGTTTTTTAATGTCTGGTATTTTTAATAAGATGTTGTTTCATTGTAATGATTATGCAACTGTTTTCGATAATGTAATCTGATAATAAATGTGGATAATATTGTATAAGTGTTTATTATGTAGAAATTTTATTATTGTTATCCATAAACTATACAATAAAAATCTGAATATTTGAAAAGGTCATATTGAATGTTAGTTTTCATTATTACAAACCAAAACAAACTTATGTTTGTTGTTGTTGTTTTGCTGTTGTTGTATTTGTTCATTATGCTACTGGTAACAATATATATATTAAAAACATACCGTGTAATTTAAATATATATATATATATTCCTAAGCAGTTTTAGATTTTTCACTTGATTTAGCAATTATTGCGACATCAAAATCGTTCAGTGTTCTTGTCTGCCCTTCTACTGTCCAATTATTAAGAATAATGTTTTCTAATACTTTTGCGGAAAAGTAGCTATTTATAATGTGTCAAATATCTTATTAACGTAGAAACGTATCTGTTAGCCGTTGTGTTCTGAATAAAGTGTCCCAATTGGCCACCCGCACGAATAAGTGTAAAGAACAGCTAATCTCACCCTAACATATCAATATTTCACCATGGCGGCAATAAAAAGTAAGCAAAACGTGTCAAGAATTCCAGATCAATGGGTATCAGATAGCAGGTCATCGATACAATACGTTTGTATTGCTAATTAAACATTCCTCGGTGTGGTTGTGTTACATCCAATAGTCTTGGAAAATACGTATTTGTAATTGTGTTATCAAAAGTATGTAAGTATGTTACATATACTAACATTTACATGCTTTTGCATGTCTGAATATGAAAATGTAAGTTGTAAGTTTACTATAAAAAGCAGTATTTGTGCTTAAAAAGTAAATTTGGGGTTAACGTAAATATTTGTTTTTACGCAGATAAATTAAACATGTACATGTCAACATTGAGTTGAAGCGTCATTTAAACTTCGCCTCTTTTAAATATTAAGTAAACACCAAGGGTAACCAGGTAGTTTTATTTCATTTTATATTCCACATAATTACATTCATGTTTCATTTCTAGAATATGGAGGCAACATTTTTAACACCATACCACTATATAAACAAACAGAACAGACGTCAAAATCAAAGAAATATGAGACATAAAAAAATACGCTAACTCACTGGATTTATTGAATATCCAACATAAAAGTTAAGTCACATCATATATCAACGTCTTAAACCAGAAATATGCCTATTTGTTACAAGAAAATTGTCTGAAGTAAGGTATGTTGATTTGTATCCATATCAAAAAAAAAAAAAAATATCCTATTTTTCTCCAAGTGATGATTTTTAGTCTGGCTCCACGGTATCTTGCAATTTCATGCTATACTTTCGAATACTGTCCAACGCCAGACAAGTTTCTTACACTAATTTCAAATATCTTGCGCAGTGACGTCCCTTTGATATATGATGGATCATTACATGAATTAATATAACACAATAGGAAATAAAATTTTCTTTTGACAATGATTAATAAAACAATTATGTGAACCAAAATAAAACATAATTTAACTGTATTAGACAAACAAAGTATATATATAAAAGTGTACATTCAATATTTTTTTGGAAACAATTATCGCAAATTGTTCATAAGTAGTTATTTCTCTTTAAACTCAGTTTTCTTATTGCAGTTTATCAGCTTTAGTTATAATAGTAATGGCAGCGAGGAAAACATATAGTTTAGAGTCAAATACTAAACTAAACTGCTTATGCTTACTTACTTACAATTAAGCGTTGAATGTAAAATACATGTAGCAGCTACAGAGTGCAAATACAATAGGTAAATCTGAACAACTAAATCATAGGGCAATTATAAATAGCAATTGTATACAACTAAATATATTGTTTTATAATTATTGTTTAATTGTTTCAAATATAATGGTTAAAAACATTAACTGTGCTTTTCAGTTTAAGTAGATCGTCAACAAAACAATGATCAATCAAAACAAAAACAGTAAAAACCTACAACTTAACAGCTAAAACACAACAATTATTTTTATATTAATGAGCTAAACAAAAATTTCGTTTAATTGAACATCGTTTTATAATCTCTTTAATATTTACTCAAATAAATAATAAATAGTAACACATTGGCAGTAAATAATGTAACTTCAATTAATTTGATAAAATCATAAAATAACACTATATTTATATATCGGAAAATACATACATTAATGTAAGTTCTTCGTGCATATAAAGACACTTCAAAGAAATGGTGCAGCAAATAACAGCTGTTGCTTCTGTCCCGTTCATTAAACAAAGCACATCATTTATCTGAATACAAGTGAAACCGGATATGTATAACTGTATATTGACCAAATGAACACAATTCCCGAGTATATTAATCATACATTGACAATATTGCCTTATTGCATAGGTCCGTTTAATGTGAAATATATATCTCATTCTATTTTCTTTATTTTGTCTATGTTTACAAGACGTGAACAAAATACATATATTATCCAACAGAGTGTTGAATACATAAACAATACTAAATAATTATATTTTAAACAGCTTCATTGCATAGATCCTTTGTGAAATAAAAATCTACAACTATTTTCTTTCTTTAAACTGACTAGGTTTTCAAGACATAAACAAAATACAAATAGTATCAAACAAAGTGTTGAATACATAAACACGACTAAATACATATTCAACAGCATAAATGTTAATTTCCAAAATATGTTTGAATTTTGAAAAATTTGTGTATTAGTTATGAGCCAAGTGCATGCCTTCTAACCGGTTTAAACCACCCACCACGTAATGCTTTGTATTGACCGTTTCAGTTTTACCCCAGTTTAAATATTTTCCATGTTTTGGGTTAGTGTTGTGTGGTGCGTATTGTTCTGTGTTGTGTTGTATGAGCAATAGGTAACGTGCCTTAAATAAAGGACCATAGCATCGGCGGATGAAGAGGGGGCGGAAGCGGCGTCGGGCGGCTAATAAAAGTTCTCTCCTGCTGTCGCAACTGGCGTTTCGCTTTGTTTATCCCTCTACAATTGTCCAAGATTAGATTGTTTAAACCTGACAATATCTTAAACATGTGCATTTCGTTACCAATGACGTGGTCTTCAATTAATTAGTGTAATTATTAAACCCGTTTTGTGGTATTTTCGTTTAATTGTTCCATTTTGACTATATTGCATTGTTTTAATATATGTATCCTAACATGTACGAGATCAACTGCAGTTTGTTGGCAGTTATTCAAGATTTCCGCCCCCTATAATTCAAAATCCCACCCCCTCTAACCCAAAATCCTGTTTCCGCATCTGCATAGAATGTTAGTTAGGTTTTCTCTCCTGCTGACTGGTATGGAGTTTTATATTTGTATATTGAAATAATTATTTAATTACAAACATTTCTAAAACTTACTTTTCCTGTTTTATAATACATTTATTGTTTATATTTCAAGGTTTGCAAAACACATTGATTGCACCAAGTTAAAATGTTGGCGAATATATGTTATTTTTTATTAAGAAAAACATGTTACATGATAGACATACCCTAGTAATATTTTACACAAAAAGGCATATTAAATATTTTTATGTATTATATTTTGCAACCAATACAGCACAAAAGACTAAAGCTTTCGATACATTTTACAAATTACTGGCTTAAAATTCCATTTTTAGAGAAATGTATTTTCCATCCTGAAACGGTGAAACTTCTCCTTTCACTTAAAACAATTTCTAGACTAACTAATGCTGAATCTCAGTATCACAATCTTAAAGCATAAGTTTATTCAATGTATCTCGCTATAGTTTATTAATAATTTGACGCCAAGTTTTTTGTACGTGATAATGACTGTTCAATACATTCTTATGCAAAAATGTTTAATTCACCTGATAGCATTGCTGTAATGCGTAACGCCATAAGCATAGATTAATAGTAAACATTCTGTAAAACCACAGCGCAATGGACTATCTTGCGAATAACTTAGCAAACAGAGCATCAAACCCAACAAAAGTACTTATTGAGCAATTGATAGCCAGCATTCCAAAGAATGCCCATCTAAAATATACACAGACAAATATACCACAAACAGACATAACCGATATGCAAAACCAAAATACTAGACATACTACACCAAACATCGTCGTGTTCCTTTCGATTTCGTTATTTCGCTTTTCAGAAAGACCGTTTAAAGGTTTACTACAAATGCTACCGTTGCTACACACAGAGACATCGTAACTATCGACTGCTGGTTTCTGTTGATGTAAGTTTCTTAAATACGTTTCTTTCTCTTCCCACCGTCTTTGCAACCAGTTTGAAATGCTGTCATCAGACCTATAGTCAATTTGCTCCAGATCATAACACCGAACGTTGAACACGATTTCCTGGGGCAGCTGTCCAGCCAAAAGCTGGTTTTCGTCTTGGCATACGTTCAACGGATAGGACACGGTGACGTCAACGATTTGCTTCAAGTCATTGTAACGTCTCATTCCTTTGACAAGAGAGACAAATCCGGTTGTCCTCGGATGGAGAACATGATGGTATTCCGGCAGATCATTCTTTTTTGCGAATAATTTACTTCTTGTTAAACTCTCCGGTTGCAAATCCGTGCCTTCTGGGAACAACAATACTTGGGGACTGATTTTGACTTTTTGAAAATGAGATAAAAAGGAATCAATCTTGCTTTGGTCCGATTCCCATTTTCGTTGGAGAAACAGAAAGTGCGCGGCCTGCATAGCCCATCCGGCACCCGGTGCGTGCCTAAGCATGTTTTTTAGACAAATCTTAAAGTGTCTGAGAGAACCGTAGCGACATTGAACCGCGGAATAGAACAGCCAGTCTAATCTAGTACGGTGATTCAGCACTGTAATTGAGGTGACATAGCTCCGGAAACTACGAACGTCGCCCGTGATGCGTATTTTGATGCCGTACAACGTTTCGAACGTCGCCGCCGCTAACGCGAACCACGTGCAGATTATAGAATCCACGATAAACTGCACTGAAGAAAGTTTGAACACAAAAACGGCGATGAAAAGCGGTGAGAATACGTTGAACCCGAAAAACGCGGACACCAGGAGTATCGTAGCTAGCGCCACGCCGCGGCACCTTTGCTTCATGGCATGTAAGTCCTGGGACACCATGTTAAGCTATCATCAATGCGTCAGGCCGGACAGTTGCTTAGTGCGACGGTCCTCTGAAAAAAGAGAGACTGTTAATAGGCGTGAAACACTTCTTTTTACCTGTCTTATCATACTAATCAACATTGCTTACATTCATTAGTTAGTCAAAATCAATTTGAATCCGTGTAAAAGGCCGAAAAATGAAGGTAGGCATAAATGCATTTTTTTAAAGCTACCGGATGCCTGAGGGCAATCGTGTCATCAGCCATGCGACTATTTCCGCAGGTATGTTATACTTTTTACTTTGCATTAATTAATTTAAACCTTATATATATGACCATGCACGAATGTTCATGTGTAGTAAAATCCGATTCACGCAACAAACATGTTCTACTGCATTGTTGCTGTGATGAAGTGAAAGCTTAAATAAATATAGTAAGGGTGATTTGTAAATATACGCTTAAAACATTTGCTTTAAAGGCCTTTTTTAAATAGATTTCTGTTTATACGGCAAAATCATATTCGTGTCGATTATTAACGAAATGTTACTAATGTATGCGATACATGAAACGTGTATCAATCGGAAATTGTACCGAGTGTGACCTATTTGAATCGGCATTTCTCGAAATAACTAAACTATCAAGCGAAAAGATAATAAAACATTTTAAGTCAGGAAGGTACATGTATAACCACGCGATATATTTATTACCAATTAAAGTACGAATATTAAACTGCATTGACATGTTGTATTTATTTTCTGAAAACGATTTTAAAGGGAGTTATCGACGAATTTGTTTCAATGGTCATTTTAATGGCGCCAATGCAACAACACACACATTCAATCGGGTAAAATTATTAAAATTATATTCATTATTAAGTCATACAGTAACAAAAAAGAAAATAACAGACACGAAAAAAAAAACCAACTAAAAATGCAAATCAATAATTAGAAGTGCAAATATCATACAATGAAAACAAATTGTGATAGAAAAAAACACATTCTAGTAAGAAACCGAAATCATATCCAGCTTTTTATATTTTACTGAAAGATATTTAATTTTGGTGTGGTCTTGTGCTGTGGGGGAAACCGGAGTACCCGGAGGAAACCCCACCTGTCCTGTATGGTGAGCACCAACCAAACTCACATGCTTCGGGGGTGGGAAGCGAACCCGGGCCGCCTAGGTGAGAAGCGCGTGTACCAACCACTGCGCTAGTCGGACAGCCTCAGTGTCTGATAAGCCTTGTGCATCACCTTTTATACTCCCTCACGTTAGATGGGCATTGGTCAATGATGAAAATCCAATAAAATCATCTCCTGGGTTCTGCTTAATTTTAATTGGCTGATGCACCATTTTAGGGGAAGGCTGATTTTTTATTGACAGATAAGGATATAAGAACTGGCATTTTAGCCCCTCCCTCTGTGACTCATTTCAAAGACAAAGGAAATTTGGTGGTTTCAATAAAATAAAATTAGTCAAAATCAACAGAACAAAACAAATAACATAATCATTTTCCTCTTACAAAATGCCTCACTTTGACTACAAACACCATATATATTGTTCCCAAAATGACAGACTTATTTATTCAATCAAAAGCTGACAAATAAAATACTAAAATCTTATAACAACAACAAAGTAATGAAAAAGTGATAATATTTACATGAACAACGCAGACAAATGCATAAGAATGTTACAAACAATAATAAAGATCATAAGCAATTGATATTTATTGTATTTCTTCTAAAAATAGTCACTTAGCATTGTTCGTAGCATACAGGTCAGCCAGTGCATTCTCTATTGAGGTTTAAGTTGTCATGGAAACATTATCAGTGCACTGTAGTCTGTTTAATTATGAGTATTGATTTTGCTAATATCCATTTGCTCAGATAAAGTCTGTAATCAATACACCACTAACACAGTACTTGAAGTGGGCTTATCAGTAAAATGTATCATGCATAATGAGATCAAGCATTTTACTGCATTAGTCATATTTCCTTTAAAGGTGCACTAATAGTTACTTGTGACATTAAAGGGTTTAATAATAAAAGCATTATATGATATTTACAGAATTTACAACACATGTTTATCAAGTAGATATCAAGTTTACCACAAAGCCATTGTAGACGATTACCTGGATGAGCTGTTGACGTGTCCCACTACCAAAGAAGGATGGAGAGAACTCGGAGACAAGTGGTACCAGAAATGGAACTTTTCCCACACCGTGGGTGCCATTGATGGCAAACACGTAGCGTGTAAAGCACCCCCAAAGTCTGGCTCAATCTACCATAACTACAAGGGGTTCTTCAGTGTCATCCTATTTGCTATGGTTGACGATGACTACCGTTTCATGTGGGCCAATGTCGATGGAGTAGGGTCCTGCTCCGATGCTCAGATCTATAACGCTAGTGAGCTGAGGGAAGGACTCGAAAACGATGTTATAGCTGGCTGGCCACAACCAGAACCCTTCCCCGGTGACTCAAGATGTACCGCTCTTAATTATCGAAACGACGCCTTCTCCCTCAGAACATTCCTCATGAAACCATACAGCACCAAAAGGATGAGTGGAGACGAACGTATATTCATCTACCGTTTATCTCAGTAGATGAATATACGAAAGAAATAAACGGTAGATGAATATACGTTCGTCTCTACATAATATACATTCCTCATGAAACCATACAGCACCAAAAGGATGCGTAGAGACTAACGTATATTCATCTACCGTTTATCTCAAGCAAGAACGGTGGTTGAAAATGCCTTCGATGTCCTAGCGAACCGATTCCAGGTCCTCCTCACCACCATGCAGCACCACGCAGAGACAGTAAAGCTCATCGTCAAGGCCTGCATGCTGCTGCACAATCTCATGCGGACAAGGTACCCAGTCCTGCAGAACCAACTAAAAGACAGGGATGCCCCTAATGGCAATGTGGTGCCAGGTGCCTGGAGGCAGGACCAGAACTTGGTGGATACCGTGGAAGTGCAGGCACCTAACCGAGCTTCAAGAGAAGGCAAGCTGCAGCGAAACCTCATCAAGCATTGGTGCAACTCCCCTGCAAGATCCGTTCCCTGCCAAGATAGCATGATTGACATGTAGATGACGGTGAACTCTCACGCGGATTACACACAATACTGATCATATGCATTATTTTGATTGACGCATTACACACATATTAGTATTTAGTTATTTTTCTATTGCGTGAACATGAGTACTGTTAAATAAAGTGTGTATTTATTATTTGAATTATTAGTTGTAATAATAGCATGTGATTGTCGTATTAAATACTAGTAAATATTCTCTCTGTACGAGAGATTTTATTTGAATAAATGTTTATTTTCAAGAAGCTTGTATTAGCGGACTTACGAGAGAAGCCAGCTGATACAACTATGTTGGAACTACACTTACTGTTAAATAATTCTCTTGTGCATTAGAGAATAAGTTAAACATATGATTATTCTCAACATGCTTGTATAAGCTGACTTCTGACACTTTACGCAAGTCAACTGAGACAATCATGTTGGAATTAAACATATATTGTATAAGTCTATCGTACAGACATATAAATATTTAAAAAACATGTTACCTGTTTTGTTGGGTGGAGCTGCAGACAGGTAGGAGTGTGATTGCTTTCAACATGTATCCAACTCAGCAAAACTGATAACAGACACACAACAACATGGGCCACCTTTCTACATTATTATGGCTAAAGTGCTAAGGGCACAGTGAGAACAATTCATAGTTCACAATGTATGAAAAATCTAATTAAATATAAAACATGATATAGACATTCTACAGCGAGACACTTAAACAGTAAACAATAAAACAACGTACAATACTGTACTGTTTTGTACACCTGATTCATAATAAACAAAGCAACAAGTATTGTATCGAAACAAAACAACATGTACATAAAATAGCATCAAGTTGATGAAAGTAATCCACGCTATGCAGTGTATGGATGTAGGCCCTGGTCATCCTGTACCACAACCTTGGATCATGTGTGGGTGTTTGACAATGGGGAGGTGGATCTGCTCAGGGTTGTAGGTGTGCTGAGACCACGATTAGTGGTTATCGACACGATATGGGGTCTTTACGTTTGTATCCATGCCTGATATTCCTGAAAAAATCAGGGTCATGTCGGAGGACAGCAACAGTGCAGTTAAACTTCCAGTGGAGATGGCGGCGGCGGTGGCGGTTGTGGTGGCAGTGGGTGTCTGACATTGTGGCAGGTACTGTTGCTAATATTGAGGCTGTGGGTGGTACGGTGGCTGTGACGACTACTGGTACTGAGGTTGATGGTGCCGTGCCGCGTTTTATTCGCCGCAATCGGACGTAGTACCCAAAACAAGGCACACATCGCTACTTATGCGCTACGCATTCGCTCCAATCGTTACCCATACGCAATGCATTCGCAACACAAACGCAACGCATACACTATACATTCGC
Organism: Congeria kusceri; assembly: GCA_027627225.1. Classification (NCBI taxonomy): domain Eukaryota; kingdom Metazoa; phylum Mollusca; class Bivalvia; order Myida; family Dreissenidae; genus Congeria; species Congeria kusceri. The sequence goes on from CM051029.1 coordinate 29,409,485, forward strand.
TACTATTAGCTCGCATTCGCTCCTTATTCGCTACAGCCTTGATCGTTACCAAAATGCCAACGCACTACATTCGCTTCTCATACGGTTTCGTACCCTACTAAAATGTTTCTTATTCGCTATTCAATCGCTTTCAAACGCGATGCATGTTTGAACTCTAAAAGATTGTTTCATTCGCTCTCAAAATCATGGAATTTTTGGAGCGAATGACAGCGTTTACGTATATATTTTTATTTTTTCTAATTATCCGCTCACTCTGTACGCTCGCAGTGTGACAGGGCCTTTACAGTCTACAAACAATCAATACAGTGAAGTATATAATTATTTACATAGAACGATAAATAATTGTCTGAACAAATACGTTTTCAATTTTTAGGTGTTCATACTTGTTCATTTAATTCCAATATAATATATGCTATTATAGTAGAGTATCGTCCTTAAATCATGTAATTGCTTTGTTTTGTTCTGTTTGTTTGGATCTTTCACTGTTTTAACAGTATTTCAGTCATACCACGGCGGTCAGTTAAACTATTTCAGTTAAACTTTGCCAATCTCAGCGGTTTACGAGTACTTAGTGCACATACCTATGCCAGTAACCGACAACTGTCTACTTGAAACAGAGGTAGGGGGAGAAAGGGTAAAGAAATAATTTCATGGGCAATCCCTGCACAAGTTATGTGGCCGGGTTGTGGAGTGAACTCACGAACCCCGGATTGACAGTCCAGTGGTCTACCAACTGAGATAGCAATACATTTTGAAATTGCCATTTTAAAATAAACTAGTACTCTATACTACTAAATAAGTTCTAATACAACAACAACTTTGATCAATATGAATAAATAAATGGTACACAATATCATTTGATTTTGGCATGATTGTTCACTGATCAGGTACCGAATGGGTGGTGAAGTATAACAGACAAAGAAATCAATCTGACAGCTTATACTTGAAAAGGAACAATATGACACGGCTAATGAGCAAGTCCCAGAGTTATTCAAAACAGTTATTGTAATGCTTTCTTGTGGATCAGGGGCCATATTACACAAACATCATTAAGTTAAGCTACGTCAAGTATTTTCAATTACCATAAGTTCAAATTTTGGAAACATTTTATTTCTTAGACCAAATCTAAAGTTGTGAATCCCTTTGCAGTAAAGCCTGGCCTGGCTAACTCATTTGGTAGAGAGCTGCAATGTCAATCTGCGATCGTGACTTCGAACCCCAGCCCGCCACATAACTTGTGTGGGCATTGGTCATACAATTATTTCTACCATTCTCCCCCAGGATTTCCCACAGGCCTGTTTCGCTTGTCGGGCCCGACATGCCTTTAAGGCTGTTAGTCATTTGACGACATGCTTAAATATAGCCGACATGACTTAATTTCCAAAGTGACAACCCTTAATCCCTTTATCGATTACACCGATATTTAATCACAGGACCATAAACGAACGTTATTGACAAGTGAATGAACTGTGTAGCCCCCCCCCCCCCCCCCCACACACACACACACAACAATCTCATTAGCCAATCAAATACGGCGATTTTAAGGGCTGAGTTTATACCTTACTAACAACTAAAATGTGTTGTTTTTTTAAGCAAAATACGCATTTTACATGGAGATACAGCGCCGTATTTAATGTCGATTAGGAACCGCATATTCAAGTATTTAAAAACAATGGTGATTTTTTCAGCTTTTAATGTCCCTTTGTAGTATAACTGATACCGATTGATTTCTTTCCCATCCGAAAACAATTAATTAAATAAATAAATGTTTTTGAAACGACTAACGGTCATGACAGAATTTCAAGGCGGAAAAAGCTAGACTTTTCAACGAATCGGAATATCAATTATGATTGAAAATTAATTCCATAAAAAAATGCAGCCTAGTATTTTGATGTACACTGCCTCCAAAGGAGTGAGGTCAACACGTTTTATTCAATTACGAAAACCCCGGTAATTGCGAGTTTAGTAGAATACATTTTTTGAATAGTGTTTAATAGTTTTAGTTTTATAAAAGTAAGAAATCCCAAATTAAAGATACTAAACAGAGAGGTGCTAGTTTGAGCGATAAAGGGTGGTAGTTAAAGCGATACTGCTGATATGATTGCTGCAGGGATTTCGAATGTTGCAGCGGATTTCAGAGAGGTGGGGTCGCGCGATGTTGCCGATTTTAGGGAGGTGGGTTCGAGCGTTGCAGCCAATTTCAGGGAGGTGGGGGTCAATCATTGCTGCTGATTTTGAGGAGGCGGGGTTGAGCGATGTGGCCGATTTCGATGAGATGGGGTCATACGGAATCGGCCGATTTTATTTTTTTTTTGGACGGGGGGTTAAGGGATCAGATTGAAACGATCTCGGGGATCCAGCAGATTTTTGTAGCCGAGTTGGTAGGGCAGTTGTCAGTTACTGGCATAGGTATGTGTACTTAGTACTGGTAAACAACTTAGATCGGCTACGCTTGCCCAGGAAAAGTGTGAGTAGGTTAACTGACCGCCGTGATATGACTGAAATACTGTTAAAAACAGCCAAAATCCAAACAAATAAAAAGAAAATTTGCAGTAAACTAATAACAGTAATAACAGTAAACACAGAGCACAAGGTAATATACAAGTAAAATAAAAACGCTAAGAATACGATTTTACTGAAGATGTCGTTCTTTTCTTAAATACTGTACCAGTAGTTTACATAGGCACATAGAACATGTATATAACTATGGACAGTTTTCCTATATGACACCCAGGGCATGGCCATTTTTCACCCCAGGGGCATATTGTGAACTATCTTTGTAGAGGACCACTATAAAATGTTACATACCAAATACAAATTCTCTTGGCCTTGCAGTTTCAGAGGTGAAGACTTTTAATGTCCACTTGCTACATCAGTCTACAGAAACTACGTAACCCCGGGGCGTGACTTCTTTTCACTGCAGGGGCATTATTTAAACAATCATAGTAGAGGACCACTATGCAATGTTTTACACCAAACATGAAACCTTTGGGCCTTGAGATTTTAGACGAGAAGATTTTTAAAGCCCACTAGCCATATCAGTCTATTGAAACCATATGACCCGCAGGGTGTGGCTAATTTAGTCCAGGGGCATAATTTGAACAATCTTGGTAAAGGACCACTATATGATGTTACATATTAAATACAAAACTTCTGGGCCTTGAAGTTTCAGAGAAGATTGTAAAGGTCATTTTGCTATTTAAGTCTATATAAACCATGTGACTCCCTTAGGAGTTGCCACGTTTTACCCCAGGGGTATAATTTGAACAATCTTTGTAGAGGACCGCTATACGATGTTTCAAACCAAATACGAAACCGCTGGACCTTGCAGATTCAAGAGAAAATTTTTGACGTCATTTTGCTATTTAAGTCTATATAAACCATGTAAACCCAAGGCGTGGCCACCTTTTTAATCTAATTTTAGCTCCGGTGACCTACATCTGCAGCGGACCAGAACGATTTGAACAATTTTGATAGAGGGTCACCCAAGGATCATTCCTGTGAAGATTGGTGAAAATCTGCCCAGCGGTTTAGGAGGAGATGTTTGAATGAAAATGTTGACGCACGACACGTGAAGCACGTCGAACGACGGACAAAAGGCAATCATAAAAGCTCACCAGAGCATGTTGTGCTCAGTTCAGCTAAACAGAAACACAGACATCAAACAAGAGCTGTCGGAGGACAGCACGCCCGACTTTTCTTGTGCTTGTCTGAGATACTGGCATTTTTGTTCTAAAACAAGACATATGGAAATACCACAAAAACCACATTTTTCTAACCAAATGCATTTGAGTCAGAACATCAATTTTTTTTTTAGTAAAAGTAAGCTTGACCCCACCCACCCCATATGCAATCCCAAGCGAGGTTTCAATATAAGGTATATATGTATTAAGTTTCATTAAAATATCTCGATGCATTCTCAAGTTATTGATCGGAAACCGTTTTTCTATTTTTAGTAACAGTGACCTTGACCCCACCCACCCCATATGCAATCCCAAGCGAGGTCTTGATTGAGGTATATATGTATTAAGTTTCATTAACATATCTCAATGCTTTCTCAAGTTATTGAGCAGAAACCGTTTTTCTATTTTAGTAACAGTGACCTTGACCCAATATGCAATCCCAAGAGAGGTCTCGATATAAGGTATGCATGTATTAAGTTTCATTAAAATATCTCAATGCCTTCTCAAGTTATTGAGCAGAAACCGTTTTTCTATTTTTAGAAACAGTGACCTTGACCCCACCCACCCCATATGCAATCCCAAGCGAGGTCTCAATATAAGGTATGTATGTATTAAGTTTGATTAAAATATATCAATGCTTTCTCAAGTTATTGAGCGAAAACCGTTTTTCTATTTATATTAACAGTGACCTTGACCCCACCCACCCCATATGCAATCCCAAGTGAGGTCTTGATATAAGGTACCTATGTATGAAGTTTTTTTTTAATATCTCAATTTGGTCTCAAGTTATTGAGCACAAACCGTTTTTCTATTTTTAGTAACTGTGACCTTGACACCACCCACCCCATATGCAATCCCTAGCGAGGTCTCGATATAAGGTATCTATGTTTGCAGTTTAATTACAATAGCTTAATCCATTCTCGAGTTAGAGAGTGGAAACGAAAAGTTGAGAAACTAGCTTACCGAAAAACTTTAACCTGTCCATTTAGCTTATATGTAAAATTTCTAAGTGTAAAAAGGCCAATAATTTAGACAAATTTCATTTCAACATAGGGAATAAGTGTTCTAAGTTTGAATGAAATCCCTTGAGCCATTCCATAGAAACCAGCTTACCGAAAAACTGTAGCCTGTCCATATAGCTTACGTTAAATTTCTAAGTGTAAAAAGGCCCATAATTTTATCAACTTTCAAACAAGACTTACCAAACTTGGCCTTTAGGTTTATTTTAATGTGGGGAATAAATGTTTCAAGTTTGAATGAAATCCCTCAAGCCATTCCCGAGAAACTAGTTTACCGAAAAACTTTAACCTAGCTCGGACGCCGACGCCGGGGCGAATATAATAGCTTGCCTTTTCTTCGAAAAGTCGAGCTAAAAATTCACTGCGTTTCAAACATTTACCTCCCATTATTATTATGAAACATTATCAAGCAATGAATTTACTGCAATGAATTATTTTTATGCAATTACTGTATAGATAAGGAAATTGGACTAATTATACATCATGTTTTGCAAGTTTAATGACATTTTGCTAAAAATTCAGCAATTGATCACAAACTTTGTGTACAAGAGAAGTTTCTTTCAGTGTAGTTTAAAGTAGAAGACACCACTATCTGGAAAACTGTAAAGAATAACACACTTCTTTAACCAAATTATAGAACAGTAAAAATAGATAGAACACATGTATTTGTTACTTGTACGTTTCTTATATTTCACGAACGTGCCAGAAGGCATTCTATTATCTAGTTTAGCATGACCATGTTGCACACAGGAGGGCTATTACAATTATCAAGCTATTTGAAATATTTCAGTGTCTTCTAATTAGTTTTCAAACTTAATAATTGTTCGTTAGACTGATTTTAAGGCGTACTATGTCTGCCAAAGTTTTTCTCTTTGTTTTCAGATAACAGGATCAAAGCAGCACTGACTACTTTGTTGTAAAGAAAAATGTGTCAAAGGACTTATGATTGTGGTTTTAAACAGCGGATCACCATTATTTTGAACACTGTTAAACCAAATTCCGAAGTTTATTTTCGGTCACGATTTGTTCCTTCTTAATTATATAAGAAATCTGATGCTGAACTCGAATGTCGCTATTTTGAATTATCGATATTTGGAAACATTAATCCGGACCCAACACCTGTTTTGAGTGCATTTATTAATTATTATTCGAGGTTTCAATTTTGAATATCAATTTTCACACCTTTGAAATGGACCAATAACCAACACAATTTGGACAGACAAAGGAATTGAAACACACTTTCATGCCTATTAAACAATACACATACAGTCAAATACAATACAAGAGGGCCAATGTGGCCCTGGGTGGCTCGCCTGAGTTGTCATAAAAGTAGGTTGAGGGAAATAAACCTGTGTCAAATACTCAATATCTAACCCCAAACTAGGGCTATGTAACTGCCGATTTAGTAGCGAAATTCTAATTCTATTCTCTAATATTTATTCTCCTATCAAGAAATTACCTAGGAAATTTAATGGACAATTTTATTTTATAATTTTTTAATGTAACACATACGTGCTAGCATCAGATTTCAGTTCGTCTGGATTGTGACTTTTGAACAAAATGGCAGATAATGAAATCATAAACTGAATTTAATTTTTTGAAGCAATCTGGTAGAGAGGTCAGCCAAGGAAAATTTATGTTAAATTATTTTCTAAATCCAGCAAGTAGTTTCCGACGTGAAGCCTGTCAAAATTGCCTTATATGGCCATATATTATCAAACTTCCTTAAGCCCTGGGTGCCATGTTTTAAAACAAATATTTGAAGAAATTTGTTAAATGTCATCCAAAGAACATTTCTGTGAAATTATTTCGAAATCCAGCAAGAATAGTGCGTAAACATTGACCTGAACTTGCTAACCTCTGTTTAAATACAATATTCTGGTCAATTAATTATCAACCCGTTCCTTAACATATCCACAAAAGTTTATGTGGTCCACTATTAATCTGATGAAGTAATCATTTGATTTAAGGTGTTAAATTAAGCGATGATATATCGAAATTCTTAGTTCTACTGACGCAGTAAGTAACGTTGAAGAAAGTTAGCTTTTTATTTTGTAAATTGCACAGCTTTGTATTTTGTAACTTTTACACTTAGGTTTGTAGTTCAAAACAAAGGTTACAAAAAATGGTATTTGATCTTGCTTTATTTTCTTTAAAATTTTGTATATATTTTTTCTTCATCATTTTTCATGTTCTTTATAAATATTTTATCCCCTCCATCACTTATACATCTGGAAATAGCAAACATAATATCACAAATAATAATGTCATGTTACTCCTGTTCAACTCGACGTGTGTCTTCAGGACACAGATGCCCCCAAATTCTGCTGTTGTCATAAAACTCTAAAGTTCCATCACTGTAGCAAGTATTGTTTTTGTGTTACATGCGACACTAGTCCAAAAATGTCATTTTTTGCAAAAAAAAAGGGCCATAAATCCGCTGACGTCGGAAAGAACTGCGCGAAAATACCCAGGTGCACAAGTTCACATGCTGATTAATATGTTTATAAAGCTTCATCGCTCTAGCAGTTATACTTATTGAGTTATGCGCGACACAACAATCCAACGGACAGGAAGGACAGATGGGACGGACGGACAGGACAGACGGGCGGACAAGAGCAAATCTATATGCCCACCACCCTCTAAAAGTGAGGGCATAAAAGCAGAAATAAGATATGTAGATCTACATGCAATATATTTCACACACAAACATCATTTCCTAGATATTCTCATGCACCGTATTGTATATTTCATTTTAAAAACATTTTGATGCAAAACGTGTACCCCGAGATTGGAACCCTAGTCGATTGGTTGATAGGTAGACATGCATACAGCTACACCATCTGTACTTGCTTAAACCTAGCAGTAACTAAAGCTACATTCAATTGTATCTATAATTGAATCTAAAATAAGTAATACAAACATCTCGAAATATACACAAACAGACTTTAATCAGGTCAATGTGTTTGCACTATAGTTTCCAACAAGAAGATTGTCAGAGTTGACTATACAGCCATATACGGTCACACTTCCCCACCCCCTGACAGCCATGTTTTTAAAAAAATCAAAATGATCTGATGGAATTTGATAGAGGGTCACCCAAGGAACATTTCTGTGAAATTATTTCGAAATTCCGTCAGTGGTTTCCGAAAAGAATATTATCAAAGTTGCCTTTACAGCCATATATGGTCAAACTTCCTAACTCCCTGGTGGTCATGTTTTTTTAACAAATCAACATGACTTGAAAGGATTTGGTAGAGGGTCTCATTTCTGTGAAATTATTTTGAAATCCAACAAGTGGTTTCTGGCAAGAATACTTTGAAAGTTGCCTATACGACAATATATGGTTGATATTCCCCACCCCCTGTCCGCCATGGTTTTTAATGAATCAACATTATTTGACGGAATTTGGTAGGTCACCCAAGGAACATTGCTGTGAAATTATTTTGAAATCCAGCAAGCGGTTTCCGACAAGAAGATTGTCAATGTTGTCTTTACAGCCTTTCGCACATCCGGCAGCAATATTTTTTAATAAATCAAAATTATTTGAAAGAATTTGGTGGGATGTCACCCAAGTAACATTTCCGACTATTGTTTTTTTAAATCCAGCGAGTGGTTTCCGACAAGAAGATTTTTTAAGTTTGTTATTTTTCAAAGCTTTTGGTTGTAATGGCAACCAGAGTTTTACAGATATTAAAACAAATTGTAGGAAGATAATATCGGACCACCCCTGGAACATTCCTGCCAAGTTTTGTTAAAATCCACCAAGCGGTTTCAGAGAAGTTGTTTAAAGTAAATTGACAACAGACGACAAACAAAGGACGCCTGACACCGGACAGAGACTGACCACATTAGCTCAAATCCTGAGCACTGTGATCAGGTAAAAAGTGCTCCGGTGAGCTTAAATGTAACCGTGACCAATAATACCCCCTGTACTCGAGTAAAGCTACAGCGGTTTGATAAAGTCAACGGCGGTGCACAGATTTTGGGAAGAACAGACACCACGGTGATGTATTACATATTTAAACACATATAAAGTGCCGAAAGATACAAAACTTTGAACAAGTTTACCCTTTAATTCGATAAGCTATCACCATGTTTTACAAAGTTATGTGTATTTTTGTATTGTCATTATGAAAAAAAATTCATTAATCATTATATTATTATGGTTTGAGAATATTTATGATGTTGTGTTCGCGAAATAAGGCCATTTGATTATGAATTAATAATTACGCTATCCAATTGAGCTTTGTTTGTCCACAATTAATGACATAATTATGCACGTTATATCGGATACATTCTGAAGGTGGGGTATGGTAAAATTAATATGGTCTACAGCCATCAGACAAATACTATGGTAAGGTAAACAGCAAGAGAAGGTACGGTAAACATCGGTTAATTCTCTGTGTTCAGTGTATTTCAGTGTATTTGAAGTCACTATATTTCTTTTATTTCTTATTGTACGTATTTGGAATCCAAAATGAACGTACTTACTTATCCTTCATCAAAATTAATGACATCTTCTGAATTTTTTAGCGTTCATTTGGTGTTTATTTAAAGAACACATTCATGTACAATAACCTACACATGCAGTATGGAGTAGTCAGTATGCCTTTCGACTTTGATGGGACTGTAGTGACACAAAATCTAAATAAGGTGATGACGTAACGTTTTGACTGGATGATCATTTGGTGTGTGTTTTTTTTTAAGTTTGCGGACAAAGTTATTTTATTTTCCATAATTTTTAAAAAGTATATGGCACAAACGTTTGTTGAACAATATAACTCACTTTACATGACCAATAACATCATACTTTTTTCATAGAGAGGTCTTAGTTACTGGTTATTCATGACCAGATCATGCGCACTGTCCTGTGCATAACAGATAATAGTTTAGGCGAAACCAACAAGTGGTCTGATTAATATATACATATGTGGCAGCCAATTAGATTTTTGGACCAAATGCGGTAACTGGGCGAAATGAGTTATTGGCAGTTTTGAATACACTTACATGTGTAGAAACTGGAAATGGATTCCTTTTTTCTAGTCAAGCGTTTTGAGTAATTTATATAATATATATTTACTGGACTGCCTTTCCCAAATAAGAAACTTTGAATGTACATATGTTTCTGACAAAATAATAATAATAAAGAGAAGGTTGCTATGGCAACCAAACAAGAAATCACAGCAAAATTTTAAAATTTTATACAAATAACCCAATAAATAATATATTTCGTTGACGGTTTTCAATATTTTAACAATTATTTAAAATATCTTAATCATAATCCTGATTTTCTCATAAAAATCACGTGCCTCAACTTTGGCGTCAATTTTCTCTAAACGAGGCAGGCCGCAATTGGGATAAAAAAATGTCCTGGGCTGCCACAATTATATGATTGGAGTACTTGATACTTGATACATAAACATTCTCTAATTTTTTGTCCATTAATATGACTATAGATCCTTGTTTAGGGTTTACCGGAGAGCTACCCTGACTGTGAAGAATGTCGTGTTGATGGGATATCCATGTCTGTGACACATTTATACATTCAACACACTTCTCTACACGTAACAGTTGTATTTTTCCATGTCTGGTAAACTTGAACGAATAATTAAACAAAACAGTTTTCAACATCATGAAATCTCAAAAATCAGCTGCAGAATTCCCTGCAATAAACAATGTGATCCGAATCGTGCTTATCAATGCCCGCTGCAGAACTTATTAATTTTACCCCAACTTCAGAAAGGTTACGATATTTAGTTCATAAATCATTAAATGTAGAAAAGCAAAGCTGAAATAGGTAGTGTAATCATCAATTCATAATTTAACAGCCTTCTATCGCGAACAGAACATCAGAAATGTTTTCAAACCATAATAATATGGACGATTCATTAATATTTTTCATAATCCAAATACAAAAAGATACATAACTTTGCCAAACATGGTGATAGCTTACCAACGAAAACGGCAACGAAAGGTCACATGTTCTAGCCATAAAACGTAAAACAATTTTATCATAGCAATATAAGACGACTGAGTGTTTTTCTGATATCTTATACATTTTTATGTACATAGTAAGTAAGTTCACAATTATAACAATAAACATTTCTTTTCTTTACGATTTAAATTTATGTCGAAATCGATCCCCTAATATAAATTACTCTCCCATCGAAAGGTCAAACGTTTGGGAGGGTAACAGTAGGGGAACTAGTTTCGAATGTCCGGTTATTTAAATTGAGTCATATCATTTATTTATTGATTTACATATAAATAGTTTTGGTAACAAAGTTTTAGAATATGTGTTGATGAGGAGTTAACACTTGACAACCCCCTTATTGAACCCTTGTGTCATTACAGGTGCAGGTGTTTGGGATTCGTCAGTAAACAGTACAGGAATGAGACGGGCGTGTTGCACAAACATGAGACAGTAGTGTGATAATTCATTGATGATTTCAATTCACCTTGTTGTAAAATTGATAAAATACAACTTTTTTTGCGACAGCAATAGGATTATTTCTAGCAATTCAAGTTAGGCCCTGTGCCAATATTGAGCTACTTTTTATATGGGCAATATTGGCGGAGCCTACCCGGGGAAAGACCAATTCTGTGGTGGAAATTTCTCCCTATATGTCTATAGAGTAGCGACAGGAGTTTCGTCGCTACTTTCATGCGCTGAAATGGTATGGTTAGCATTAATATTTCTTAATAAAATTTACATACCTGCAAAAGATAATTTATTCTTCAATAATGTTTCATAAATATTTGTACGATAGCACTTAAATTTAAGGACATTTGGGCGGGAAGTACATTTAGGAGGAATTAATTTTGCTCTCTTTTCTTTGAAGTGAGGACATTTAATAGGTAGTGCATTTCATCGCCAATATCATTTTTCTCTCGACTATTCGAAGAATAGGTGAGCTTTCCTACTATCCCCGGAGTCCGCGTCCACGTCTGAATTTGGTTAAAGTTTTCATTCAAAAGTCTTGTAACTTCAGAACTATATAAGTTATTCTCTTGAAAAATGGGATATAACTTTGTCATCAACTTCAGTGTCAGGGGCAACATTCCCCATAATTCTGTTTTGTATTTTGACAGAGTTATGCCCCTTTTTGACTTAGATTTTCAGGTTTAAGTTTTTATTCAAAGTTTTGTAACTTTAAAACTACATAAGTTATTCATTTGAAACTTGTAACTAACCTTTGTCATCAACTCCAGTATCAAGGGCAACATTACGTATAACTCTGTTTTGTATTTTGACAGAGTTATGCCCCTTTTGCAAATAGATTTTCTGGTTAAAGTTTATATTCAAAAGTTTTGTAACTTCAAAACTACATAAGTTATTCACTTGAAACTTGGAACTAACATTTGTCATCAACTCCACTGTCAGGGGCAACATTCCCCATGACTCTATTTTGAATTTTGGAAGATTTATGCCCCTTTTTCACTTCACTTTTATGGTTAAAGTTCATATTAAATTTTTGTAACTTCAAAACTACATAAGTTATTCACTTGAAACTTGGAACTAACCTTAATCATCAACTCTAGTACCAGGGGCAACATTACCTATAACTCTGTTCTGTATTTTGACAGAGCTAGCCCACTTTGTAGTTAAAGTTTTTGTTCCAAAAATTTATAAACTATACAAGGCTTCACTTAAAAATATTGTATTTTAACAAATGTATGCCCCTTTCACTATCCAAAATATGTACAAACTCAGGGATCTCACTAGGAGTTTTACGGAAATACTTTGAATAGTCGAGCGCGCTGTCCTCTGACAGCTCTTGTTGTTGCAAAGGATACATTTCCGATTCTCATGAGGGGTAAAGGATTGCAAGTATCGACCACTTTCTACTGGGAATCGATGGTAACCGGTAGGGAAATGAAACATACTTAATCTTAGTGTTTCTGGTAATTCAGTTAAGTAATTTTCGAAATTGGTCTTTTCTTTAAATAAACCATACATTCTGCCTTTAAATAAACCATACATTCTGCCTTTAAATAAACCATACATTCTGCCTTTAAATAAACCATACATTCTGACTTTAAATAAACCATACATTCTGCCTTTAAATAAACCATAATTCTGCCTTTAAATAAACCATACATTCTGCCTTTAAATAAACCATACATTCTGCCTTTTAAATAAACCATACATTCTGCCTTTAAATAAACCATACATTCTGCCTTTTAAAATAAGAGACTTGAACCAGTTATCCGCTGATTGAAAAAAAAGAACCATGTATTGTAATTCACCAATGTGACCTTTTTGTGGACACACGGGCATATCATGTAAATTTACAAGCGTTATGATTCTTCTTTCACATCAGAGGTTGCAGCATATATCAGCTTATTTCTAAAACATTATCTAGACATTTGCCGAGTACACACATTCTCCCACAGATATATGAGCAACTCGCTTTTATATATTCAGCCACACCTCGTTCAGGTGTTTCACCGCCCGTGATTTTCGAAGTATCAAAGTAATAGTGATATATAAATTGATCTTTAGGCCAAATAATTAGGTTATCATTCTACCAAAATGTCTGTCAATCCAGTTTAAACCAGGTGTGCTTACTTTTGTTATGGCTTTTCTCTTCAAAGTTTTAGGTATAGGATATTGGCCGAGTAGGAAGTCTTTCTGCGTAGGAAAGACCTGTCCACGGGCAGAATGTGAAAACCGAGAGCGCGGAGCGTGGACAGGTCTTTCCTACGCAGAAAGGCCGACTACGAGGTCAATATCCGACTTACATACCGGAAGGCGACACAAATGCCGCATAGTTGAATCACATAAAGAAGGTGTCTATCAGATTGTTCTTTCTACCATGTAAGCAGGTACTTTTTATCAGTTTATCTCCTTAATATTGGTATGAAATTTATAACGTAACACTCACAGAAATACATGTTCCTAGACTGTAAAATATAATTCACATTGTAATGGCAGAATTTGTTTTCGGGTCATAGTATCGTATATTTTTTGTATTATCATTGTTTATCTGTAAATAAAGAACAATATGTCGTGCTGATGCTAAAGCACGTGTGGTAAATTCCTTCGCATCGGACCTGTTAATCGTTGTTTATTAGCCGAAAGAAACTCGCAATCGAACATAATGTCATATTTAATAGTTTATTGATATAAAAAAAACACAGTTGTCCATAAACAAAAAGACATTTCTTTATAAATTAAACAATTAACGCTGAAACTGATTTGTATTTATTTTGATTTTTTATATTCGATTTAGAATGTATATACAACATGAATATAAATAGTTGGTACATTTTTAAACAAAAAAATAGTTAAAAAGGTATCACTATATAAGAAGCTGAATGGCTTTAATGCGCGGTATAGTTTAGCGTATTTTTTTTTTCTTGGATACAATAATAAAATGATATACGTTGTATTAATTTTTTTTATAGAAAATCATATATTGTGTCGTACAATTAAAAACAAACAATCTGTTACAAGTCGTTATATTCATAACGAAATTGTTTTCTGCCTTGACATATAATATATATTTTGTATTTTGTACATGCAGTTGAAATAACATATATATGCAGAAAGTCCAAAAAATGAACGTGTACATATATATGTATTTTAGAACTGCATCATGAATGTACACATGCTTCTCGTGGACAAGTCTTTCTGTGAACAATACAATCCTCATGCACGGGTCTATCTTTTTGCACGTGGACGGGTCTGATATAAATTTGGAAAGACCCGACCAAGTGCAAAAAGATAGACCCGCGCACGAGGATGTATTGTTCTCACAGTCGTTCCGAAAAATATAGACCCGATTGAAACAAAGAAGTAGGTATGTAAATAACATTAATAACCTTACCTGTTAATGTCAATACTTGTGCACATGATTTACAAGACAGAGTGAGTATCTTCTCACAGATCTTCAAAGAGTTTATATTATTTCATGCTATGCGATGAATGAATGGAGAATACCAGTGAACGATAACCCGATTATTTTACTCTGGGTCGAGTAAAAAGTCAACATTTGAATGAATGATTGGGGTTGTTTACCCTTTGACTTCGGTTGAAAACCAATTCCCGAGCACACTGCTTAACATAAATACTTTGCATAAATATAATAAACTATACAATTCCCTTAATATGGCGGGAAAGTAACATATGTAAAACTTTGCAGTGTGGGTGTGGTGCTAATAATAAAAATCTATGCTTTTAAAATAGCAAAATTTTTAAAACTGTTCAATAATTTTCATAAAGCACAATATCCTATTGTATAAAACTGTATTGTGTTATAATACTTTATACAAACAACTACTCTGCATATTAATCACTAGAGAGCATAATAATACCATAATATATAGTAATAATATTGAGAATTTCTTACATTTAACTTAATATCACACTGTTCTTATATAAAGCAATCAAATAAAAGGTTTAAAGGGGAGTAATTCTGCAATAACCTTTTATTAGTCACACACACACACACACACACACACAATGTCTTTATTACTGTCGCGTTACATGAAAATAACAGACATTATAACTGTTGGTCGTGAGACTGTACAAAATAGCAAATACACAAATATGTGTTAGTAGAGCAAATATGCATTTTCAACAGGTTAACAGATTTACTTAATTATAAAGGTATACAGAAATAAATTGGTAACTAAATCAAGTTTAATTCGATTATAGTTCTTTCCGTATGACGTACTATGAGGGTCGTAAATGTAAGACCCTGTATGATACAGCATCATACTTGTATGTTCGGTATGATACAGGGTCGTACAGGTATGTTTCTGGGACATACATAAATGTTCAGTATGATACAGGGTCGTACACGTCTGTACCAGCATCATACATGTATGTTGGATATCATACAGTGTCGTACGCGTGTGATACAGCATCATACTTGTATGTTCGGTATGATACAGGGTCGTACACGTCTGTTCCAGCATCATACATGTATGTTCAGTATGATACAGGGTCGTACATATTATCATACAGGGTCGTACATGTCTGTTCCAGCATCATACATGTCTGTTCAGTATGATACAGGGTCGTACACGTCTGTTCCAGCATCATACATGTCTGTTCAGTATGATACAGGGTCGTGCATAGTATCATACAGGGTCGTACACGTCTGTTCCAGCATCATACATGTCTGTTCAGTATTATACCGGGTCGTACATAGTATGATACAGGGTCGTACACGTCTGTTTCAGCATCATACATGTCTGTTCGTATGATACAGGGTCGTACATTGTATCATAAAGGGTCGTACACGTCTGTTCCAGCATCATACATGTCTGTTCGGAATGATACCGGGTCGTACATAGTATGATACAGGGTCGTACACGTCTGTTCCAGCGTCATACATGTCTGTTCGGTATGATACCGGGTCGTACATAGTATGATACAGGGTCGTACACGTTTGTTCCAGCATCATACATGTCTGTTCGGTATGATACAGGGTCGTACATAGTATAATACAGGGTCGTACACGTCTGTTCCAGCATCGTACATGTATGTTCGGTATGATACAGGGTCGTACATAGTATCATACAGGGTCGTACACGTCTGTTCCAACATCATACATGAATGTTCAGTATGATACAGGGTCGTACAAAGTATGATACAGGGTCGTATACGTCTGTTCCAGCATCATACAAGTATGTTCGGTATGATACAGGGTTGTACATAGTATCATACAGGGTCGTACACGTCTGTTCCAGCATCATGCATGTATGTTCGGGATGATACAGGGTCGTACATAGTATCATACAGGGTCGTACACGTCTGTTCCAGCATCATACATGTCTGTTCAGTATGATACAGGGTCGTACATAGTATCATACAGGGTCGTACACGTCTGTTCCAGCATCATACATGTCTGTTCAGTATTATACCGGGTCGTACATAGTTTGATACAGGGTCGTACACGTCTGTTCCAGCATCATACATGTCTGTTCAGTATAACACAGGGTCGTACATAGTATGATACAGGGTCGTACACGTATGATCCAGCATAATACATGTATGTTTAGTATCATACAGGGGTCCTACGCGTCTGTTCCAGCATCATACATGTATGTTCGGTATTATACTAAACACCGCGTAAAAATGACCAATCGTAAACGTGTTCACATATTAAGTCCCATAATGCATTTCAGACTTTGGCGCCATGTCTATAATAATCTTTTAATTGGTCACTTCTGTTATCGGTTTAGTACCACTGGTGTTTGTATAGAACGTGAATATTTTATATAGCGGTCTTATTATATTAAACGTTATCATTGTTTTTTATTTCTTGGTAGCTTCGTTATTAATGTTGTGTGATATACTCAAACTATTTTAGAAATCGATATTGGAGATGTGAATTCGTGACAATAATAAATAATCTAAGTATTTAAATAAGTAAGTCAATTTAAGTGTAAATAGTGTGTTTTTTTCAGTTTTTTTTTTGGATGCAACTTTGAATTAAGAGCTTAATTAATCTGCGAGTTGTATTTGAAATAGAAAAGGAAATGTTGGCCTGATTTTCCGTTCATGGTTTTAGGGGTATATCTATTATTTTAAGAGCTTAATTAATCTGCGAGTTGTATTTGAAATAGAAAAGGAAATGTTGGCCTGATTTTCCGTTCATGGTTTTAGGGGTATCTATTATTTTAATTTCGAAATCCATGAGATATGCCAAATTGCCAATATAAGCTATGGACATTTACCTGAAAAAACAATGCCACGTAGATTTAGATTAAAGAGGCAGAAGTTGTTAGACTATCAGAAGTATCACTTTGAGGTCGGCGTAACGTCGGAGAACAATAAACTATGGGGTTACGGCTGAAGTTTTGGTTGTCATGGAACTAAATATTAAATCTTATAAGGATCGAGCAGTTAACCAATATAAGAAACCAATAATGAGCTATTGACCCATCGCAATAACAAAAAGGCGCCGAACATCAAAAAGACAGGCCTGTTTATTTTCAGCGAAGGTTCGCTTCCCCATTTAAAAAAAACAACATGCATATGTATAATAAACAAGAGCTGGCTGAGGACAGCGCGCTCCACAATTCAACTGCTTTGTAAGAATTATGGTACATGCCGCAGGCCTTATATGAACCACTAGTCATACCGCCCAAAAGGTTTGAGGCATGCATGCTGTTCAGTTTTTAAGTAGTGTCAAATTTGTTAAAACTTGAACAAAACTGTTAAAGAACAAACAATCTGAGTATGTAAGCCAAAGCAGAGGGACTTGACGCAGGAACATTTCGTACTATAAACAAGGCCAGCAAGTTTGTTGATTGTACTTGTATGGTTTTAAAGTAATATCAATTCCTTATATAATTTAACCAAAGTTCAAACGGGGTAAGGCTTGGATCTTCAACAGTATTTGAGAAATATCAATTTCTTAAACACTTAAACGAAATGTTCTAACTACAAAAAAGGCACTAATTATGAAATTGTGTTAGCGAGGGTTACAGGACTTGTCATAGGCATGCATCTCATGGCTATAATGAAGGCGTGTAAGTTTGAGGCTTTTATCTTAATGGATTTAAATTTCTATATTTATTCTTAAAAACTGTAACCAATGCGGACGCCAACGCCGGAGCGAGTGCGATAGCTCCCCTAATTCATCGAATAGTAGAAATAAAAACTGTCTTAAATAACATTTTGGTATTATCACGACCACGAGTACTTGACAAGCACTTGATTTTATCGACATTTCAAAAATTTATTCACAATGAACTACATGTTTTTGCATTTATTCCCATTTCATACGAGTAGATAAATCATGTTGGAGAAAAAAGTAGTTAATCAAATTACGTAAAAGAGAAAACTGCCCTAGATGAGTAAAGAGTATAATACATTTATATACCGGTATACCTCTTTAAGTAATTCACAATGT
Organism: Congeria kusceri; assembly: GCA_027627225.1. NCBI lineage: Eukaryota > Metazoa > Mollusca > Bivalvia > Myida > Dreissenidae > Congeria > Congeria kusceri. Next base: position 29,428,064 of record CM051029.1, read on the forward strand.
TAGAAGATGTTAAATATATTTAAATAGCAATTTTTTCTTTTAATTAATGTCGGAATAAAATATACATGCATAAATAGTCGGTTGTGTTATATGATAAATATATTTTGTTTCATTTTTTTTGACAAACGTGCGGGATTTCCAGTTTTTCTTTTTGTAACGCATTTGAGAATCCAAACTGCCGAATCCCGGAAGAAATAACAAAAAAGGTTTGTAACAATAGTTTGACTTTTAATTTTCTATTCTTATATTATTGATTATAAATGTCCGTGTTTACCATTTATCACGCCTGTGTAATATTTTCCTTTTAAGCTCACTCTTTTTGATCGCTTATTGTCCGTTGTCTGTCTTGAGTCGCTCGTAGTCAACATGTACCGTGTGAACACTAAAAAAACTAGGTCACTTGGGCAAATTGAAGAAAATGCCCGTGAACCCTGTAGAGGCCACACTTTTTCAAAATCAACATGAAACTTGCTCAGTACATATGTTCGTATGATATCTCGATCAAGTTTGAAAATGTTGCCGATCCGTTGAAAAACATGGTCACCAGGGGGCGGAACAGCCTGTAACCACCGGCTGGATTTCCAAATGATTTCATTTAAACGTTTCTTGGTCCAAATTCCTTAAAATAGATTTGATTTGTTTAAAAACATGGCTGCCAGGGGTTGAGCAGGTTTTCTTATATTACAAACCGCTTGCTGGAGTTTAAATTCATTTGACAGAAATGGTCCTCGGATAACATATACCAAATTCATTCAAATCATTTTGATTTGTTAAACAACAAGTGTTACGTATATGGCTATATAGAAAACAATCAACATGTTTTTTTTTAGAATTTGCATGCTGGATTTTAAACTAATTTCATAAAAATGGTCCTTGGGTAGCACGTTACTAAATTCCTTGAAATCAGTTTGACTCTTTAAGGGACTATGTAAACGAAAAATTGGGTTCCTATTGCACTATAAATTATATTATCGAAGTGCGATATGCTAAGATAAGTACATTAACTGAAGAATAAATAATATAATACATGCGTTATCATTCTTGGTACGGAGTCATTTGTAAATATGGTTAAACAAAACGCTCACAATTGTGACGTCAAAATATAAGCATGAAATAAGCCAAACAAACACGACGAAAATTATAAATTGATTTTATATATACCATATTTAACCGCTATTACATGCTAGTTTCAATATCTTTATTTCAGATTTTTTAACAAAGAAATTGTAATCTTGAGGCCCTTGTCGCTGACAAAGGGACCGGGGGGGGCTGTGCAGGACAGTTTTCGTATATGGCTACATTGAAAAAAATCGAACTAATTTTATAAAAAAATGTCCCCTCTGCAAGATTAACTGAAATTATTTTTCTTTCGTTATAAAACGTGGCCACCAGAATGCGAGGTTCTTTTCCAAATGTTGAAATATGTTTGTGTCTTGGTTGGATTTTGACAATAGTTCACGAAAATGTCCCTTGGGGCACCCTGTTCCAAATTCTTAAAAACAAAATATTTGTTAAAAATTTGTGGCTGCCAATGGACAGGGCAGTTTTGCTCATATGGCTGTATTAAAAACTTTTAAAGTCTGAAACAACTTGCTGGATTTCGAAATAGTTGCGTGTGTAACTATCTACCAAAGTCCTTTAAATAATTGTGTTATACTGAAACATTCATGGCTGTCAGAGGATTATCGTTAAAGATACTGAACTCCAGATGGGCCTAAAAATGGGCGTTTTTGTAGTTATGCCTTAACGTTAAAACATGCGTAAAACCATCACTGTTTGTATAGAAAACGATAAAATACTGTCACAAATTGTATATTTCATATACCAATAGCTCGCACTTTCCTTGAACTCGGCATTCCCGATTTAAAAATACTGCGGCTTTTCCCAATATACGCATACACGCATCTGGTTGAAGAGTGCGCATGAGCGACTTGACAAACCTAAACTGTCAGGTATCCTAAATATAAACAGCGCTAGTTTTAGACTGTTGGCGGAAACCAACGGTCTTTTGAGAGGGTAATTTCCAAAACAGCTATCGCGTAAAACTACTTCTTTTCTAAGCAGGCTGGAAGTCAGTAAATCGAAACCAAAAAGGGTCCTTCTTCATAGCAGCAACATTTCACACCGGTTTTTTTTTATTTTACATTTTCATTATTTAAGATAATGTATGCAATATGTATTATAATGTGCATAACATGTGATTTATTTAAGTCGTGCACAAAAACAGGCTATTTTCTTATTGCTTACATATATATACCTTTAAAATGATACCGAAACAAATCATTTAAACTGTATTTTACAAATTCCATGCATCCTGCATTCCACCATATGTGCTTCTTATCTAACAAACATGTAACCCTGATAATGTGACTTCCGTTTTGGGGTAATAAGATCTTTATCGGTTATTCTGGCCTTTGCAAATTGACTTGTTAACTGGCATGTATATAATTCCGTTTGCATAAGATAATTTCGTTACTTACAAATTAGTTTTCATTATGATGTTGTATACTATTGAATAAGAAGCCAAATTATAAAGTTTAAAGGTAGGAAATAGAACTTCATTCAAACAACTGTTTTGTTTTAATAAAAAGGCACCCATAATTCTCATTTTTATAGTTTCTTTTGTCGGCAACAGTCTTTCTACGCGATGAGCTGCCCGGCTAGTAGTGTTGTGCCGATTAATCATTTTAACTCTACTGTTTCTGGCCCGATCCATCCAAGATTTCATGACGATGGATGACAGACGAAGCATGATAGGTCCCCTATACCAATTGCTCACCAAGCTCTTCATGCTGCGGTGAGCTAAAAATAACAAAATCAATAAAAGGCTAAGCTAATCTATATGCATTTTATATATATAAATTTTGCATTTTTGTACCCAACACAAGATCAAGATTTATAGTTTTGTGCGGTTGCTTAGCTTTTCAATAATTAATACACCTGATATGATTCTTTTCAATAGTCCAGCGCTTTAGTAGGTAAATGCAGTTTACAAACTGTATTTACAAAAACATGTTTATGCCTATTTCCTTCATAATTTCTATATAAATCAGACACATATTTATTTCCACACTAAATACAATAATGTAAATCATTGAAACGTTGGAGTTAATGGTGTTTTTCCTTTACTTTCAAGAATCCTGATTAATCGATTATTTAGTCAGAACTTGTTGCTGATTAATCGACTAAAACTTTGGACACTGATTAACAACACTACCGGCTAGCGCAGTAGTTATTACAGTCGCTTCTCACCTAGGCTGCCTGTCTTCGCTTCCCACTCGGCACAAGTTAGTTTGGTTGGTGGTCACCATACCGGACAGGTGGGATTTCCTCCGGGTAATCTGGCTTCCCCGACAGTACAAGACCACTCCAAAATTAACAAATATTTCAGTAAAAATATAAATAGCTGGATAATGCTGATTAATCAAAATTCGTCCCAACTTTTGACGAGTCTAAAAGTAAAATGAGCAGGGGTGCTGGGACACATCTCGGATCCTCACATAATGCAGAAAGGAGCTAATACACTTCGACAATACATACAATTACTCGTTTGCAGACGCTATAGATTTTAGAACGATAATATTGTTTAAACTTTTATAATGCAACAAATATGCGCTACATCAATTATTAAGAAAGATGCGATGATTTTTTAAATACTTTCTGATTTTGCATTTGTTTTTGTATTGATAATACTTTTTATTCACAGGACCGTTTCGAGGCAGAGAGAGTGGCTGAAGAACAAAGGGAAAGACAACTGCAGCAAGTAAATATATGCAGTGGTGTATAGGCAGTAATTCTTTCAATTGTATGAACCCATACTAAATCTGGTCAAATAAAATGTAATGACATTCCTCTTCCGCATTTTGTTCAGTATAAAATATCAGTTTTATCTTTCTGAGGTCAGCTTGTATGAAGATAAGAAACAATTTACTTACGAAAAAGACTACCTAAGGACATCTATGTTGTTGGCTTATATATTAGAGTAAATATCTAAGAAATTATTGACTTGTCAGCGAATATTTGCATCGAACAAAGTTAGCTGAAATAAAACATTACGAAACATGTTGCTATTGTAGTGTCAAGTCGTATCAAGATTTTCCTGTTAAATGCACAGCCCCAAAAAGTCACTAATCTGTCGCAACAACCTTGTACAGCGGTAATAATGACTATATACGTATGTAACACCAGCCATTCTAGTACCCCCCCCCCCCCCCCCCCCAAGTATTGGAGCACAATAATATCCCCTTGGTCAAAGATTTGATAATGTCAGCCAAATATTGTAATTTTATTTCCATAATAAATATTTTTTACAACTGGCCCTGCATCCATTATTTCATTGTCACCAAGCAAAAAAGAAATTATGTATCATTAAGTTCTACATTGTTGTTATTAGCTACGCAGTGCAAGGCGAAATAACATTCCCACAGAAGCTGAGGGTGGTGTGGCCATACGATTCCGGTTTCCAGATGGATCAACAAGAACGCATAGATTTGGGCCGACAATGGAAATGAATGAAATTGTTAAAATCAAAAGATTTGCTAGTATTAACGACTTGTTAATTGCGAAAACACAAAATACTTGTAATTTAAATACTAAATTCTCCAGGAAACAGTCCAGCAGATTGAGTAAAATAAAAGAATACGTATGTGCAAATATAAAAGAGCTTATTTATCACTTAGATCAAGCTCATAAGCATTGATTAAATTGTATTTGAAATTCCTTGGTATACTGATAACTGCATGTTTATATAAGAACACCTCAGTGAAAAAATTATGATACCGAATGGTTATCATTTGATGAACAGGCTCTCATCTCGGTTGCGGGGAGTCACCCACAAGCCACCCGTGATTTCTTTATACGATTGCCGGCCAGCAGGATTCCGCTAGCAGCTTCTGCTATTGTTGGCTCGTTAGCAGACCACAACATAATTACCTCAACATCTGTTGACATTCAATGGGTACATGTAAGTAAATGTGATGCTCTGTTTGTTCATCAGAGATTTTGAATGTTTAGAAGATTTTTTAAGACAATCCGAGCTATATATCTCTGTCACCCAGTCAAAACAAAATCCAACAACTAACCATAATTTCACATTAAACAACAGCGTTCTTTTTATTCTAAAGATTTGTTTAGATTTAAGATAAAACTAATAGCTACACTTGTGTTATTAACCTTAATCCTTATGTTGACAAATACTGATTTGCCTTCGACATTCGAAAAATGGCTGATGGGTGTTCAGTGTACCGCGCCCGTCAGTCTGTCAATCTATCAGTTTGTCGGTCGGTCTGCCTGCCGTATGGTTTCCAGTCAATAACTCAAGATCGCTTAGGTTTAATGTTTTAGATGGTCACCAGATCTAAAATATAATTAAAAGAATTGACGATATAATTTTTCCTTTCATATATATCAAAAAGAAAAATACCTAACATTAATACAAACGAAATAACACTCATGAGCAAGAAATACATTGGAAAAAGTGTGCCGTTTAAGAATAATCATCGTTTGAAATATGTATAATTATAGTTTGTAACGCTTTTCCTAGGTATTGTGGAAAACTTGTTTATCACTTACATAACGTTAAAATTCACCCCCTGTACTTGTAAGTCCAGCTGGCCGAGTGGTTAAGGCGTCAGTCTGTTTTGATCCCGACGGTCGCAGGTCCCGGCGAAGGCAAATGTTGTAATTTACTTCTTGTTGTTAGCTCACCTGAGCACAACGTGCTCATGGTGAGCTTTTGTGGTCGCCTTTTGTCCGTCGTCCGTCGTGCGTCGGGCGTCGTCAACATTTACCTCGTTAACACTCTAGAGGTCAAATGTACTGGCCAATCTGCATGAAACTTGGTCCTCTTGTTTTTTAATTTGCTTTATTCATATGTGTTTTTTTTCTTCTGCAAACGCTTGCTTATGGGGCAGTGATTATTAATAATAAAAATACATGTGTTTACATGACACTGCTTCTCAATTTTTTGTTTGTACAAAATTACCTTATACATTTTACTTGTAATCGTAGACACTTTTTAAATGTCTAACTTCGCTTCAGGAAGTGTATGGCTCTGGTGAAACCACAGAACAGCCAGTATCGGATCACGAGGTATACAGTCACTAACAAATGTTCGGCAACATCACGGTTTATCTCCTTCTCCATTCCTGATTTATAACCAAACAAGTTTGACATGTCTGATTATACCCCGTTGGCATAGATTGCATGCTCTCTGTAGTCTACACTTTATTACTATCTTATGCAACTGTTAAATTTTATAATGTAATGATGGCAGGTTTAAATAATTTGTTTCTTTTTTTCAGATGTCAAATTCTGAACATTCTGTAACTCCTGCGCAGAACACTGAACATGAACCAGCTCAAGCTTTAAATCCGTTTCAGATTAACACCATCCAAGATGAACAACAAGAAAACACACCATCCTTGTAAGTTGTGTAATATAGTGTTCTCTGATGTAAGGTTTAGTTAATGTACCAATTTTAATATGCTGTCAGTACAGTTTATTTGATAATATTCTTTAGCAGAGTAATACTATAGCCATACGAAATCATGAGATAGTCATACGATATGATGAGCTAGGATCCAGATAAGATATGTTTACTTGGATCAAGGATAAGGGTCAAGCCCCGAAAATATACAATAACAGACAAATAGGTACTAAAATAGTAATCACATTTCGACATGTACATATAAAATACTTCATTACAACGCTATAAAACATCACAGATATATAATACATAAACAAGTTATACTTTCACTTACAGAACACAATGAATGAATTTAAAAAGACCCAGTCACCTGCCTAAACATGTTTTACAACCAGTCAACTGTTATAATTGGTCAGTATGGTCAAAGGGAGATAATTAATTACTCAGTCCGTGTTACTTAACATTATACCAGGTAGCTGTAAACTTGCAGTTAAGTTAAATCGCCACACAAACGTTTAGGAGGGGTATATGGAATAAGTGATTACGACATTGCGTACGTGAATGCACTTTGGATTGTTTATCGCATTTTTGTTCATCAATGTACACATTTCTTTTATGTCGCGGATATTTATTTACTTTTAGCTGGTATAATTACATTACAAGCGACCCTGAATACACGTACTGCATTCGGAACCGCTGCAATCAGTGCATACAATCAGCACAATATTTAACACAATATCTAATGCTACCAAACGTTTCAAACATGCATGTTGATGCTGAGAAATCTTTCTTTCGAAGTAGTATAGGTTTACGTGTTTGTAAGTACATTTAAAATAAAGCCAGTGCTTTTGTCGTAAGTGACACGTAACTACCCACTCGATAGTACTGCTGAACATTTTATCAACGCAACTCCTCCTACAGTTTCTTAAGTTGGAAACATTAAGCGTTGCACTTGTCCCTCCGTCCGTCTTTAAGTCCGTCCGTCCGTAAGTCCCGATATTGTGTGTGCTCAACGCTGAACTGCTGGACCGATTTCGCTCATACTTCACAGCTTAAAAACCTTAACATGTATGAGATGGGAAATGAAGGAATTTTGGCTACGACCAATTTTGGCAGAATTATCGCCCTTCCAGTATTTCTAATGTAGAATTTACATGAAAATAAATGTGTGAAAGCAAACATTAGTGTTGGCAGTGATTTTTTCTCGCTAATTTTAGTGCCGTTTAAAGGCAGTTTCCCCTGACAAAATATCCTCCCTTTTCCCCAAAGTTATCAATGTTATTCCCCCGAAGTAATTAGTGTTTTAGAGGTGGGTGCGTTAATAGAAAAAATTATTGAATGATAATTTGATCCGGCACCATTATCAAAAAGAAGTTCAGAAGATGAACCATTTAAATATATTAATCATCAACAGGGAAAAATAACCATACATTACTTGAAAAATAAACTTAAAAATACAACTTTCCCATTTTGAAAATTGTCACGCTCAAGTTCCCCATTTCATGGGCACAGGCAGTTAGGAACGTGTGAAAAAATTACTGGCTGGCAACACGCCCTTTGTGTCCAAACATGTATCGTGGGGGCATCCGGGTCTGTGACACATCTAGTTATGACACTGTCACAGAGTGTCAGATTTGACATGCAGTTGTGCATTAAGAAAGGAATAAGGGTAACTCTACCCAGCCTAAATTTTGTATAGTTTAGGCAAGCAGGCACTGACCGAAGAGTTGCAGCAAACAAACAATGTCTTGTGGTTGTCCATTTGAGAAGGCGTAGTGTTCAGAATGCTAGTATTTAAATATTTTTATATAGAAATCTTGGTTTGGCCAAAAATACGTTTCTTACGCCCGACCAACCTTCTATGGCGACTCTCAGCCTAAACTTTGTTTTCGTGTTAGAAAACGTCCCCATAAGTCATTGAATTTTCGTTTCCGGGTCCTTAAGTTCTGTTAACACCTGTAGACTGTTAAGACACTTCTCGGGATTGTTTCTAAACAAAAGAACGAACGTATACTTAACATTCGTTATACAATTTCAATAGCATGATCTAATCCTCAAAAAATAAGTAAAAAATAATTGCCGACCTACCCACCCTAATTTTAATTTCAAGGAGAGGGAGCCAGGGATATTTTTGGCGATACCTTTTTTTTGTGCAAGAACCTTTCATGCTGTATCCCAGGAACAACATAAATGAAATTACAATGGATTTTTGTTTTGCTCTCAAACATAAAAATATCATTTGTAATTGCCCCGCTTTGATTAATAAAACATTTGATGACTTCAACATAAAAAAGGGCTTAAGTGGAGCCTTATGGACAGCTTTCGTTACCTGTTTCCAGACTGATCCGCGTCAACCGTAGAACGCTTGTCCAAGACATGCTCAGACAGTTTAAAATGCTGGGTGCCGATACCAATGTGACCATTCAGTTTGAAGGGGAGCAGGCGGTGGACCAGCATGGAGTTTTCAGGGACGCCCTCACTGCATTTTGGGGTGGCATAGTGGGAACATATTTTGAAGGACATGAAGCTGTGCCAAGCGTCACCCCGAGTATAACCGTTCACATGTGGCAGGCTATTGGCAATATTCTTGTCAGAGGCTTCAGACAAGCAGGATACATACCCCTACAGTTTAGTGTTGCATGCTTGATACGGGGTATATTTGGGGAGATGCCTACAGGCATTCTCCAGCAATCATGGCTCCGAACCCTGGGAGGGTTTGAGCGCCAGCTAATGACCAGAGTCATGGCTGGTCACTATATGGAAGATGACCAAGATGAGCTTGTCGAAGTGTTCGACAGATACCATGTGGGCGAGTTGCCCACTTCAGACAATGTGCAGCGTCTGGGCGAAAGGTGTGCACCTGTTATGTGCCTGGGAAGACCTTTATTCCCTCTCATGTCAATGGGATTAGACAGGCCTAGAGGCTCGTTTGATTCAATCGATAGTTTCATGACAACAATCAGAACCTTGCATCCTGATGGTAGAAGAGTTGCGTCTCTTGTCACAGCTGAAGTAGGTAGCCCTCAACAGGAACGAATGATTCAATTTCTAAGGCAATTCTTACGAAGCGCCGATGATGATCTGCTGAGACGTTTCCTACGCTTCAGCAGTGGAAGTGACGTCATAAACTTCCGCTAGATCAATATCAACTTTGTTCACCTGTATGGTTTGCAAAGGAGGGTGGTGGCACACACTTGTTCTGTTACACTACATGTGCCAACCACTTACATTTCGTATAACGAGTTTCAATACGAATTACGGCAGCAGTTGAATTCTGATATGTGGGGCATGGACTTTGCCTAAAATATCGTTGGCCAAATTGCTGAACTATCACTCTGATATAGGTTTTATGTCATGTGATGTCGTCTGCGATTTTCCTGTCATGTGAGGCCAAAAAGTGATCACTTTTTTAACACATTTCTGATCCTGTTAGACCACCGTGTGTTCTATTTCAATGTTTTCAATTAAGGCAAAACAATAATTATTAGTTTCTTAGGCACTTTTTTCTAAATCATTGAGGGAATGCAGAAATTATCAAGAGTAACAAAAAACCTGCCATGAGTCTAATATTTCTGCATTCATATTGTGTTCAATTTGTTATTGATATGTGATATTTCTGTCTGTTTTGGACTCGAGCGAGCCTGAAGTCCAGTTATACTTATTTACACTTAAAAAACTTCAAAGTGTCTTTCTTTTCGGCATAACCTTTCATAAATATTTTTCAATATAATTTGGGAGCTAAACGTATTAAGTAGAATCAAACAAACGGAATCGCAAACAATGACCGATTTGGTTTGGTGAAATTCGCATTCCAAATGTAGGAGTTTTTATATACCATCCTATTAATTAGTTATTTTTGCTTTAAATATGTGCTCGTCTCAAAATGAAATAACTACACTATAAAAACATCAAAAATGCATTACGAAATGCACACATGTAAGTTTTGTGAAGTGTTAAATATAGTAGAATTGTGAATTGTTTCAAAATTTTCTAGATTTTCAATAAAAATGAAGAGTAAATGGTAATATATAAATAAGTCGGTCCGTTTCATTCATGATTTGTCCAACTATTTTTCTTTGTTTCATTAATTTTGCACGAATACTTTTGACGTTAAAATTACTAAAATTAAATGCCCATAAAAAGTATTCACAACTTTTGAATCAATAAATGCCCCAAAATCATGTAAATTGTTATTTACACAGATTTAATTTTTGTGCTACTTAAATCTTGAAATTTGGTGATCTAATGTCAATGTCACACTGACATTTCGAAGGAAGGTTTTCATTTTTTACCTTACGAAACCATATCAAATGTGTCTGATACAGTTTGATATCATCATGCATTCATTAGCATAAACAGTAAAGACGTGTAGGATCTTCATGCGGTGATATGTGTTTGTTTTTACACAATAATAATCATATAAATTGAAGTGATGCGTATTTCATCAAACACAACCTAATATCATCATATTCATCATTATTGACTCTATCTAGATCATTTATCATTTATTGTACTTGTAAATGATACGCAAGTCATGTTAATTATAATCAATCATAAATAATTATTTTAGTAAGTGACAAAGAAACATAAATGTTATTTGTTTATGAAGATTTATCATTTGTTTTCTGCTTACTTACGACTTATGGACATTAGTGTCATAAACATTCATTTGTATGAAAGACATGTGGTTTGTTTCCTAATATGTGTGTTAATAAAGCCTCTATGGGCTATAGGTTTGAAGTCTCACCAAAATGCAAAAGGATTAAAGTCTTACTCTTATAACATTGTTTGTTTTCAAATATTTGCCTTGTAAGGGTGTTAAAAATATTATGGATGAAGAAATAAAGTCAAATTTTAAACTTGATCTAACATAACATTTTCTATTGTCAACTTATAATAATAGTATAATATACTCTTATAGAAGTATATGAAATTGTACTGGGCGAATTTTTTAAGAAATGTTAAATTAATATCTTTACAAAACTTGCAAATTGTGATGTGATGTTTTGTAATGTATGACCTTGACCTTTGAGCTAGGATCTCAAGCATAGTATGTGACAAATAAACTTTTAGTTGTGCAAGTCTGATAGAAATCCACCCTTTATGGCTAAGTAACAGCCTGGACACAAACCATTTTTTAACTATGAACTTAAAATGTGACTATGACCTTGGTGAAAGGAACTTGAGTTCTGTATGCAACACATCATCTCCCGGGCATTACCATGTATCATCTATTATATGTAGTTTGCAATCTGAATAATAAGATAACAACACCAGTGTTGGAAATTTGTGATTGCTACATGTAAATCTATGGTTGTAGTAAACAGCAATATTGACTAGTTGTTTGTGTTATACTTTAGTCACATTTCACATATGTCCCCTTCATATTTGATAGTGGCAAAATAATCAAAACACAATATTTTCCGAATAATAGAAAGTATAATTCCCATCTTTAAGCACAACCACACATAACAATCATAACATAACAAATGTTAACAATCAGAACAAGTTTCAAGACAATCCATTGGAAACTATGAGTTGCACTCACAAGGAATTTTCTCTGGATATTCAATAGAAAAACATAATCAAAGGGCCATAACTTGGAATGCAGGAGAAAAATTTGAATCTCCATCATTAACGCACAACTTCACATTACCCTATAGAATGTAGACAATTTCAAGAAAATCTTTTGGAAACTGTATGAAAAGTTGCATTCACAAAGTTTTGCTAACAGACAGACAGCCGTACGACCAGTGGTATACATGATACAAGAGGGCCATGATGGCTCTAGGTCGCTCACCTGAGTTTAAGGCATCATAATGGCTTATAACAAGAGGGCCAAATGGCACTAAACCACTTACCTGAGTATAAAGATCTGGGCCTTGCAGATTCAGGAGAAGAATGTTATAGTCTAAACCATGGCCCACAGGACGTGGCCACTTTCTACCCCAGGGGCATAATTTTAACAATAGATGTAATGAACAAAGTTTCAAGCCAAATATGAAACCTATGGGCCTTGCGGTTTCAGAGCAGAAGATTTTTAAAGTCATTGTGCTATTTAAGTCTGTATCAACCATGTAACCCCTGGGGCGTGGCCAGTTTTGACCCCATGGCCATGTTCTGAACAAACTTTGTAGAGAACAACTATAGGATATTACATACTAAATATGAAACCTCTGGGCCATGCAGTTTCAGAGGAGACAATCTTTTAAGTCATTTTGCTATTTAAGTATATATAAATCATTTGACCCCCGGGCGTGGCCAGTTTTAACCCCAGAGGAATAATTTGAACATTCTTTGTAGAGGACCACTAGACAATGTTACATATCAAATATGAAAGCTCTCAGCCATGTGGTTTCAGAGATTTTTTTAAGTTTTCACTTGTTAAATCTTTTTTTAGCTCTGGTGATCTACATATGCAGCGGACCGGAACGATTTGACAAACTGTGAAAGAGGGTCACCCAACGATCGTTCCTGTTAAGTTCCATGAAAATCTGCGGTTTAGGAGAAGATGTTGATTGAATGAAAATGACGACCGACGGATAAAAGGCGATCACAAAGCTCACCATGAGCACGTGCTCAGGTGATGTAATGAAAAAATTACCCAACCCTCCCATTTTTTGTGCAATTAAACCTAAACTATTATACTTTATGTCCTAATCATTGAAATCAAGAGTTTTGGCATTTATTTTGTGTTGTTAACAAGGCCTGAAAGTTAGAGGTTTGATTCTTTAATAATTTTAGAGCACTGTCCATTTCTTACAAACTTTTAACTACAAATTTTAAGTTCAAAAGGGTCAATAATTATGTATTTATGTAAGACAGATTTATGTGATTTGTCACATGCATCTATTACATGACTATCAACAAGGTCTGAAAGCTGAGTGGAAAAATAAAAACAATAGATGGCCACAAACAAATGTCTCATTCAACGATTTGGCTATTGGTGCGACATACAAAAATCGATGGCCCTAAAATAAATTTCAATTCCAAAGCCATCGCTGGATTCCCCCAGGGGATCAATCTCTTGTTTTAATTGTTCCATGAGCTCAGCACTAATTGGACATTTTGTGGTGGGAATGTCAATATGATTGCCCTCTGCTGGCACTGGAACGTCCCAATCGACACCAAAATCTTCCTCGACTTGGTCTCCAATGACATGTGGCTCAAAAAACAGGTCGTCAACTCCAGTCTACCCAAGTCCTCTGTGCTGCATGATTCCTTGCACATAAAATTGGATAGGCGTTTTCCCCTCACAAGTACTAAGTCTGTGGTTATTCCATCCATTTAGAAATCGTTTAAGATCTCTGTTCAATCGAGGCAAGTACACATTGTAGACACCAGAGTTCAACGGAGTTGTCTGGATGAAGCACACCTTCTTTCTCAAACTGTTGAAAAAGTTGTTTGTGTACATTGGTGCAGCCTAAGTAAACATCCCTCCACAGTCTTTCTATCCGTTGATTATGCACACTGCGGCCTGTCAAGCAGCTACCCCTTTGGTGTCCCCTATATGTGTTCATAAAGTGTGAAACATCAATGTTTTCACCTCCATGGTCGCAGCGCACTCTCGAAGGTACACCATACTCGTGAGTTGCAATCAGGAAGTTATCTAAAACAGTTGCTGCCTTGTTGTTTGTAGAGGCTTGCAGGAAAACAATAAGTCTCGAGAACCCATCGATGCCTCCATGGATAACAATGCCCCATCTGTAAACAGAAAAAAATACTTTAAGAGTGTTTTTAAACAAGAGAATATTTCACATTTTCTTAGTCCAAAACAGCCTCATAATTCTTGAGAAATCTAAGCCAGAGTTATCTTAACTGAACAGCACAGTCATTTTGCAATAAAAATGTCAAATTTCATAAGCTTTGATACCCCGCCAGGAAATGTGTCAATATTAGTACCAAGAAAGTGAAAGAACACGGATGCACCCACATTTTGCCAGTTGTCACAAAACCATATGCAATTACTGTACCAAGGTTCACAAGTTCACATGCTGATGAATATTTCTATAGTTTCATCACTCTAGCAGTTACACTTGTTCAGGTTACATGTGACTTAAGTCAAAAAATGTCAATAATATAGGGACAGGAAGTGTTTGCAGTATTGGTATATTGACTGGAAAAAATATGATATAGTGACAAGATAGGTCTGACAGAACAGGAGTTGCCTCCTTTGTACAATAATACAGTTTCAATGTAAACTGTCAGGTAAATGATTTTTATAGGGGTTTACTCCCCTTAACTGTAAATTTCAGTAATATACTGAATAATACCCTGTATATGAGGGGTAACTGCTGTTTTTTGTAACAAAGTTATTATTTACAAAATAAAATGTATTGCATGTCCATTTCCATGCAAATAAAGCTAAACAGGGTAAAATACTGACAATATTGAATATATCTGTCAAAATATCGGGTAACACGATTATAAAATGACATTTACTGTAGTTAAAGAAGAATATCATGAAAAAAAACATGCCATGTTATTGAAAAACTTGACAGTTTATAAAACAAGAAAATTACATAATGACCCTGAAGACATGTGTGAAGTTTCAATTGAACATCTGTAGTAGTTACTGAAATATGTTCTCGTTGCACGCAAACCTTAACTTGAATTTTCTCTTGCACGCAAACCTTAACCTGACTTTTCTAAATACTAAAATTGGCATAAATCTGCTAAATTGCAGGTCAGAGTAATGGGCCTTGGTCAGTGACTTTATGCAGGTCAGAGTAATGCGCCTTGGTCAGTGACTTTTATAATGACCCTGAAGAAATGAGTTTAGTTTCAATTGAACATCTGTAGTAGTTACAGAGCTATGGAGTTGTTGCACGCAAACCTTAACCTGACTTATAAATACAAAAGGTGGCATACTTCTGCTAAATTGCAGGTCAGACTTATGGGCCTTGGTCAGATACCTCCCATAATGACCACGAAGACATGTGTGAAGTTTGAATTGAGTATCTGTAGCAGTTACAGAGATATGGACTTGTTGCACGAAAACCTTAACCAGATCATTACGCTGACGAACGGGTGAGTAGTAGTGTAGCTCCAACTATTCGTTGAATAGTCAAGCTAAACACATGTATACGTTTTTGTTGGGTCCCAAAAATAGGGAGAAAGGTGTGTATACATATAAATGAATAAATAACACCATCACAGAAAAGTTAACTAAAATATGTAAATTAATGATTTTTACACAGAACCAGGTTCAGCAAGCGACTAGAGTCCGCCTGCAGGGGCTGATCCCTGGCTTAGTGGCCTGTGTGGGGGAATACTTGGTAATATAACAGGCGCCCATAGCAAATTTAAATTTTGTCAGTAATCTGACAGTCCAAAAGATAGGTGGCAAGGGCTCTGTAGAAGATACCCCTGTTTGGCCCATCAGGCCTCAGAATAGTGATCAAATTAAACTGAACTTCTTTTTCAATAAAATGCTTTCTGAAAGCGTTTCTTGGATTGTCAAATTGGGGGCATTTAAGAAATGAGTCTTGTATATGACATATGTCATCTCATAATTTGTGGCAAGTTTGATAGGGATCCATCCATCCATGGCTAAGTTACAGTCTGGCCAAGCAAATCTGATGCAGGCACAGACAGACTGACATGTTTACAAACATACACCTTACTACAACCGTGGCAAGCAGGCTCTAAGCGGGCTCTAAGAAAAGCCTAACATTGAAAAGCTCCAAAATAAAGTACCGTATGAGTTTATGATTCCCGTCAATATGCCAAAGTGCATTTGGCCCGGGCACCTGGTAGGTTCTTCGGTGTATGGTCCGACACCAACGCATAGCAACAGCAGCAGCATCAACTCTAACCAGCGACTCTGCAACTCTTTCCCTCTGAAGCACGTGGCCCATTGCTCTTAGCTGGCCTTGAACATTTCTTTGTCCTGATGTTTTTAAATTTAAATTATAGGCAAGTGTAGGCACGAAATGTTTTATTTATGAATGTCTGAACTAAAATGGTTACACAGGCAGTAACAACTGCAATTGGTAATTTGCAAAAGGTCCATATCCAAGCCTTCATATAGGATGCAAAGTTAATTTACATGTTATACATATAAACCAACTGCCAAAAGATTAATCTTATAAAGTAAAAAAATGGTTGCCATGGTAACCAATCTTCTCAAACTGAGAATTACAACATCAAAATCAGTCTGAAAAATATCGAATTGAAAAATATTAAAAATTATTAAATTAATGAATGTATTCACAATCTATATTTACGGGTAATCTATTCAACAAGAAAATGACACATCAAAAGTAATGAATTCTTAAACCTGGTGGTCATAATCTTACATATCTAAAATGTTTTATTTCAAAACATAATACATACAATATGGCAATGTGTATTTGACAACATTTGAAAGATAAACTTGGACAACAACTTGACCCACACAATTTACAAATAAAAGTAAAAGTTATAAACACAATTCTGTTTTATGATTATAAAAGTTAAGTAGGAATACGTTAATTTCTGAAGGTAAGTCTTAAGATTACTTTTACATCTACATATGTATAATATAAACCAAGAAAAACCTTGATTGTTCCATCTGACAATTAATTTTTAACATTCAACTATAATGTATATAGTTTATGTATAATTAATTTAAGCTTGAATGTAAAGAATGCTAACAGTTGAGCTAAACATATCAAATTCTGATTCTTTTTAGAAAAATCAACCGGTAGTTTTCCAGATCAAAATTATCAAGTTGAAATCAATAAAGTAACCATTAAATCTACCAAATCTAGTATGAAAATATAGACATCAGTGACACATTCCAATATTACAACCAGTTCACAATAAATATTACTTTGGCAATTGTGGTTTGGGACATGTTTTTTCTCTTCCAGACTCTGACCTGAACCATTGGAAATGTTTTCATACAGGTACCACTGCCTTGCTAAAGGGAGTGTGGGAATGTTCTTGAGAGAAGGCTTTGCCTTCTTATTTACTGCACACTTCAAAATATCAAAACATTCTTCAGTGGAGTCAGTATACTCCTTACAGTGCAGGACACCAGGCTGATCTTTGGAAACAAAGAAATGGTGGTACTTTGTGATACGCTTGATGTTCCTGAAGATGTCCTGAAGGTACAACTTCCACTAAAAAAACTGGACCGGTCTCCCTGGCTCGGACACTATGTGGGGTATGTTATGTCCAGATCTAGTTGAGGACTGGACAGTGTTGGCAATGTATAGTCTCTGCATCACTTGCCCTCCACTTAACCTTCCACACACCAAAATGCCAGTCTGCGGCAAATTTTGTGAGTCCGGCCAGCATTGTGTTGATGCTAATGGATTCATGAAGGCCTGAAAAATTAGAAGCTTGTCTGATACTGATCATGAACTGGGGTGTGGAAATACTAAAATTATTTACATGTCCATGGACAAGTCCGCATGCAGTAGTCACTTGTCCAAATAAAAAATTTTTATTCAAGGCCTTTTTTATATATTTTTCCATTAAAAGTTTATTTTATCAAATAATAAATGAAACACAATTTGAAATTCAAATATTCATAACAGGTATATGATAATTAACTTTTACATCAGTTTCACAACCTGAAATTGTACTTGTCAGGAAAAATTACTTGTCCGACAGTAAAATTACCAGTCGGCATGGGATTTACACGCATCTGGTGCTATAAAATAAATTTTACTGAATATGATTTGTCGAAACATAGAGGAAGTTGGATATTCCTCATCATTTGCTAGTCTTGCATACAGGTGTTTACAATGACAAATACAATAATTATATTGTTTATACTAACTCGCCACATGCAATGCCATATGACCGCATGGTTCTTATTCTGACCTACAGCGTTGTCAAAATGGATCTGGAGCAACATAAAGGTAAAAACACTGTTTAAGAAATAATTCTGTCTATTTTGGTCTTCAATATGTATCACATAAATTAGAAGATCTACTTTGTTAGTATACAACAAACAAAATAATAAAGTCATTTTGCTATTTCTGTATAAAAACATTCTTTGTCCAT
Source organism: Congeria kusceri (assembly GCA_027627225.1). Classification (NCBI taxonomy): domain Eukaryota; kingdom Metazoa; phylum Mollusca; class Bivalvia; order Myida; family Dreissenidae; genus Congeria; species Congeria kusceri. The sequence continues at coordinate 29,446,491 of CM051029.1, forward strand.
AAATTTAATATTCTGGTATACCTGTGCATTCTTCTCTGCACCACCATAGTGCTGGAAGTATGGTGCACCGAGCTGATCACACAGTCTGCCCCCTTCCCAGGTAGCTTGGCCTCATCTATTAAATAGAATATCTGTCGTCCTGCAATAGAAATATATAAGGTCAGAGCATGTTACAAGTTTAATGCAAACTTAATTTAACATTTGTCTTGCCTATAATCAGTATGACAATTTTACATGAAATAGACCATTATAGTTTACAAAGGCATCAGAATTTTGGAAAATGGATTCCATAACATGTTTCCTGTTCCCTCAGAGCACATTCCAAACGCATGGAACTTCCTGGGCAGGGGTCTCTCTCTTGTTTGGGGGAAGAGTACCTGTACCCTCAGGCAGGGGAATTTTAGCGTCGTTTTACATTGAAAGGGAAATTTTGACTTAGCAAACGAGTCAAAATAAAAACTATTGAATATATTTTTAAATCACTTTATTTAGTCTAAGTCTTTACCTGACAACTTCATTCATGAAACTTGTCAATAAATTGAATATTATATTAACTAGTCAAATTTTAACAATCTACGGTCTACCACTTGAACATTATAAGGTGGAGCAGTGCAACAGATAATTTTTCTTGCTTCACCTGTTTTAAAAAAGAATAATTTAAGCAGAAGCCATTTTCCCAACACAGAAATTACGGTTACCGGCAAACAAGTTAGCAGTTAACTGTATATAAATGAAGTTTTATTATGAAAGCACAAATAATCGGAAACCAGACAAGTCAAAACGGTCATTTAACATAACCATGTGATGTTCTTCGGATTTTATCGTTAACCGTTTGTTACGGTGCTTAAGTATATCTGATCCCCGAAAATCACTCCCATAAACAACACGAAAACAAATTCGATGGCAGTTCATTTAGGGGAACTTTTGGCCTAAAATGGGGGAAAAATATCTACTTTTTTTGTTGGGGGAAAAAAACGGAGATCGAGACCCCTGACTAGGTGCTTCACACCGGCCACTAAAAGACCCAGGGATGCCTACGGAACGAGGCGTCTTCTGTATCTTGCACTCTCCCCCATCACCCCACTAACAAGTCTTCGGGGGCGATGGCCATATGGGAGAGAATCCCCATGCACTCGATAACAATGTACTACATACACACGTTTTCGCAACTGGTTCCTGGTCAAAACACAAAATAAACTTTAAATAAACCAGCCACAGACTTTAGGAATTCTTTAGGAATTCTTCGATTTTAAGACATTTACTGAAGTGTTCACTACGGAGCTTTGTGATTATGGGCCCTGCATACATTCCAACTGTATTAAGGCATAGACACTTGTTATTGTTAAATGTGCGCCAAAATGATCAATTACTGTCAGTATTAAGGCATAGACACTCGTTATTGTTAAATGTGTGCCAAAATGATCAATTACTGTCAGTATTAAGGCATAGACACTCGTTATTGTTAAATGTGCGCCAACATGATCAATTACTGTCATCATTAAGGCATAGACACTTGTTATTGTTAAATGTGCGCCAAAATGATCAATTACTGTCTGTATTAAGTAATACACACTTGTCATTGTTAAATGTGTGCCAAAATGATCAATTACTGTCAGTATTAAGGCATAGACACTCGTTATTGTTAAATGTGCGCCAACATGATCAATTACTGTTATCATTAAGGCATAGACACTTGTTATTATTAAATGTGCGCCAACATGATCAATTACTGTCTGTATTAAGTAATAGACACTTGTCATTGTTAAATGTGTGCCAAAATGATCAATTACTGTCAGTATTAAGGCATAGACACTCGTTATTGTTAAATGTGCGCCAACATGATCAATTACTGTCATCATTAAGGCATAGACACTTGTTATTGTTAAATGTGCGCCAAAATGATCAATTACTGTCTGTATTAAGTAATAGCCACTTGTCATTGCTAAATGTGTGCCAAAATGATCAATTACTGTCAGTATTAAGGCATAGACACTCGTTATTGTTAAATGTGCGCCAACATGATCAATTACTGTCTGTATTAAGTAATAGACACTTGTTATTGTTAAATGTGCGCCAAAATGATCAATTACTGTCAGTATTAAAGCATAGACACTCGTTATTGTTAATTGTTAAATGTGCGCCTAACTGATCAATTACTGTCTGTATTAAGGCAAAGACACTCGTTATTGTTAAATGTGCGCCAAAATGATCAATTACTGTCATCATTAAGGCATAGACACTTGTTATTGGTAAATGTGCGCCAAAATGATCAATTACTAACAGTATTAAGGCATAGACACTTGTTATTGTTAAATGTGCACCAAAATAATCAATTACTGTCAGTACTAAGGCAAATACACTTGTTATTGTTAAATGCGCGCCAAAATGATCAATTACTGTCAGTATTAAGGCATAGAAACTTGTTATTGTTAAATGTGTGCCAAAATGATCAATTACTGTCAGTGTTTGGGAGGAAAGCTCTTCGTAACTGCCTTAGTAAAGAAACATTAAATATTTTTATTTTCTTTAAACAACGCGAATATTTAGAACATAAATTTCCAAATGGCAAAAAAAAGTTTATGGTTGGGTTAAAAAAAAACATGGTCGGTCGGGTTATTGGAAACAACTTTTTTACGCTTTATGAAAAATGGCCCCACTCAAATGGGGTGGAAACATTTGAGCAACTTCAGTAGACAACCACCCAAGGAACACTTCTGTGAAATTATTTGGAAATCCAACCAGTGGTTTCTGACAAGAAAATTTTCTAAGTTTCCAATACAGTCATACACAGAAAAAAGGCCCCTGGCATCCATGTTTTTCAATGGATGGGAAACCCTTGGGCAACTTTGGTAATGACTTCCCAAGGAACACTTATGTGAAGTTTCATCAAAACTGGCCAACCCGTCTCAGAAGAGATGTTATTTATAGAAAAAAAGTTTACGCACAGACGCTCACACAACAGAAGAACCGCCATGGCATAAGCTCGCGTGAAGCTAACCCATGTCCATTTATTTTACTTAAGTAAGCACTTCTTTTAATAAGATTATATACAATGTTGAGAAAAAGTTGTGTCCAGATTGCATAAACTAACATTATAATTATAATTACAATTATTTATGTATCTACAAAATAATCTAGTACAAAAAGATGTCATCGAGGATGTGCTTAAAATAATGATTGTTCAGACAAAAAGCAAACACCTGTACCTGTAGGGGTGTAATGATATCACGGATTAATATCATGAATAAGCGCTTAATTCTGTAATGTATCCCGAAATATACCGTAATATATTGCCCATATTAAATGAGAAGTACTCTTTTATATATCTCTTAAATAAGCGTGCAAATGCATTTATTGAACTTATTATCATTGTTTAAATACTTGTATAAACAAACTATTTGGATGATGCTAAATACATAGATATCAACTATTCACATAATTTGTTATAATAATTGTATTCAGAATATGTTACAAGAACATGGCATAGTGAAACAAAACAAGAAACAGAAGCAAAAAACAATTTCAAACAAGAGTTACCAAACTTGGCCTATATGTTTGTATTTTAATATGGGGAATACAAGTTTGAATGTAGCCCTTCCTGAGAAACCAGCTTACCCAAAAAACTTAAACCTAGCCCCGACACTTGACACCAGGTCAAGTAGAAAAGCTTGCCATGTCTTTGAAAAGGCAAACTAAAAATAAATCTCATATTACAAAACTAATGGGTGAAATAAAGTATGAATTTATAACCGAGGGATAACATTAAAAAATGATTTATATTCAAAACCCATAAACCGGATAGTTGGCTTTCATGCAACATTAAAGACACCGATCTCAAATTCGAAATAACATGTGGATAAATAGAGATCATTCTTCAGATAGTGAAATAAATACTGTGGGAAAATGTGGTCCTTCATATCTGTTGACTTTTTCACTCAATAGGCCGCCCATAAAGCCCTAGGTCGCTCAATTGAGAGGCTAAGGAACTAAACTGTTCTGAGCAAGTTACATGAGGATTGGGCTAAGAGTGTGGCCTCTAGATTGTTCACAAGCTTCTTCTGCAATTTGGCCTAGTGACCTAGTTTTTGAACCCAGGTGACTCAGTTTTGAACGTGTCCTAGATATCATTAAGATAAATATTCTGAGCATGTGTCATGCTTATTGGGCTATAAATGTGGCAGTTAGTGTGTTCACAAGCCTTTCCTTCAATTTGCCCTAGTGACCTAGTTTTTGACCCCACTTGACCCAGATTCAAACTCGTCCGAGATATCATTGGGACAAATGTTTTGAGCAAGTTTCATGTTGATTGGGCAAAAATCTTGGCTCTTGAGTGTTAACAATTTTTATAAAGTTTTCAATATAGCCATATAAGACTGCCCCCTGGCAGCAATGTTTCAACAGAGGGCAACCATTTTCGAACTCAGCCGAGATATCATAATAACAAATATTTTGAGCAAATTTCAAGAATATTGGGCAAATAAGGCGACTTCTATAGTGTAAACAAGCTTTTTCTTCAATTTGACCTCGTGACCTAGTTTTTGATTCCACATGACCCAGTTTAAAATTAGGCTGAGATATGATTGGGACAAATGTTCTGGCCAAGTTTCATGTTGATTGGGCAAAACATGCGACCTCTAGAGTGTTAAAAAGCTTTATAAAGCTTTTCAATAAAGCCCTATAAGAAAACTACCCCATCCCCTGGTGGCCATGTTGTTCAACGGAGGGCTACCATTTTCAAACTCGGCCGAGATATCATAACAAATGTTTTGAGCAAGTTTCAAGAAAACTTCGCCAAAAATTTGACCAGGGTGTTAACAAGCTTTTTTCCAACTACGAGTATTATAATATAAACAAGAAACGTCTTTAAAAAAGACAATCGGCATTCACATTAATACACCGAGATATCATTTTTACCCTAAACATATGATACAATAGGGCCAGGATGATCGGTTACGTGGCTTCTCGGACCCCCAGATTTTTCGGTCCCCACCTATATAAGAAGACTTCTCGGACCCCATATTTTTCTGACACCATTAGAAAACTTCTCGGATCCCCAAAATTAATTTGTGATTAATAATTATTAATATTTGTACCGTAAATAAACTGATCATACCGCCCCATGTTTTCACCAGTGATACATGAATAACCTAAAGCATGTACGTAAACATCATTATTATATAAATGTGCCTGTGAAATTTAACAAATTAACACTGTACGAAAATAATTGCAGAAATAAATGCAAATTATTTTTTATCAAACGCCGATAGTTATTCTTAAGCAATATGCCCTACTTTCATCTTGAAAGTTATCTATGCATAATACATACACATTTTGAAGTCAATTAATCATCTGTAGGCTAAAAACGTTAATGATTTGTTTCTCAGGCAGCGCCGCAACGTATTTTTTATGGCCCACCACGAATTTGATGTAATGCCAAAAAATATTTATTTACTTTTTTTGACGATCGTGCCCAAGTTTTAAAGGAGCACTCCAGAAATATGGTAATAGTACTGAAACTTTGTAGAAAGTGTTTCCAATGGGCATGTTACCGAACAAAATACAAAAACTATGCATTTGAAATCCGTGAATAATTAACATTTTGGTAACTTGCTGTCGTCTATTTTCGGTATGCGATAACTGGTGATGACTCAGGTGTAAACCAGTATGTACATTATATTATTTTGTTCGTACCAAGCGCTTGTGAACAATGCCTTTCGTAAATAAGAAACATATTTTGGACGACTAAACACCATAAACGTTCATAAGAACTATTACTAAATATATGATGTATTGAATAAGATCCCATGGACAGCAGCTTAAAATTATACGAATCCGCATATTAACAGAGCTGAAAAATATTTACCCGGTAGATATTTCGGTATTTCCAGTAACTTTCTTCCTGTCCGAAATACTGTGTAAATTTTGAAAAAAAATTCATATTTGATTGGGAACATTTATAAATATCGTCTATTTGTTAATTCAGACTTTTGTTTCGCAGATGCTTTTGCTTGGATAATATTTAACTGCATATTTTTTGAAGAAAATCTGTGTCAATATAAGTCCTATGGAAACAATCGAAAATGCCAGCTGCATTGACAAGTGTTGATTATCCTTTCCAAAGAGTATTGGTAAATTTAAGTTAAATTCTATAAATAGAAGTATTTTAATGCTGATGGTGTATCAATTTGAAGGCACTTATGTTAATTATGAACATTCGAATTGATTGCCTCTTTACATCAAATGACAGTTTGTGATTAATAAATATTTATTTAGAATTTTATAGAAAAGGAATGCTTATGTTGTTATTAAAACTTAAAATTGTCTTTAATCTGTGCTTAATAACTTGTTTTACTAAGCCATTACATACTGGCAATAGAAAAGAGTAGGAGAAACAAATACTTCATTAAAAAAAAACTCGCCCTCCAACCTGATTTTTTGGAAACAATTCATTATTTTTTTGTTTAGCCGCATACCGTGTATCCTAATGAAAAGCGATCTTCAGAGAACAATCAGCGCATTTGAAATAATGATGACTTCCAGTTTAATAGCACAATCTTATAATTTCATAAGACTATGGCGATTTAAAATTATATTTGGTAGGAATATGATGTATCAAGGGTTTCTGTGTATAATTGGTATTGCAAATAATGTATTAATGCTACGCAAATGAAAAAAAAGTAAAATTAATAACATTTCGACGTATTCAGAGACTTATTTCACCACATTTTATTTATTGAAAGATATTTTGTTATAAGTTGAGAGTGCTCCAGCAAGGCCTACATGTTTTAGATATATTTTATCTGTTGTTCATATGGGCATACAACAAAACATAAAATTCTGCATAATCAGTAAATCTTAAGTTACATACATCTGCGTTCAATGTAGCGTACGCATATAGAATCAAAAACTTAAAAGGAATGATATCTATTCATCGTTTGAAACCGGCAGATTTATTGCTCAATCAAATGTACATTACATATAAAACTACTACTAAATGCTAATAACAAGTTAGCTGATGCAAATTTAAAAAGAAATTTTGTGTATGTTGTCGTTCGAGACGGGTTTTATTTGTTTTTCATTCGGGCGTACATTCGATTTTGCCTTAGATACACACTTGAAAATAATAATAATATTAATATTTAGATCTACTTTTAAAATTTAAGTCAGGTAATTTTAGTAATTTTACACTGCTACTTACATAAATATATCATCATGAAAATATGGATATTGACATTGAAACTGTAATTGAACAGTTTCCCAGCTAGCAAGCCCATTTGGGCCCAAAATGGGCTATACCTGGGCAAATATACCATATGAGCCCCATGTAATATTTTTCTGCCAATATCGAGCCCATATTGGACCAAGCAACAAGCCCACATGGGTTCCCAGCAAGTATGCCCATATGGGTCCTAGAAAGTCATCTCATTTGGGCCAGAAAAGGGCTTTATCTGGTCTAATGTGCATTTGAGACCCATTTGTGTGGTCTTGCCATATCAGAACCAGTTGGGTCCTACGCAAGCAAGCCTATGTGCGTCACAGAAAGAAAGAAAGTCAGAAATGGGCGCACTACAAGAATGCCCATATGGGTCTAGCAAGAAAGGCCATATAGATGCCCCGGCAAGCAAGCCCATATGGGTCCCAGCAAGAAAGCCTATATGGGTCCCAAACAATATGTCCATATGGATCAACGACAGAAAGCCCATATAGGTCCCAGCAAGAGAACCCTCATGGGGTTCCAAAGAATCAAGCCCATATGGGCCCCAGCAAGAAGGCTCATATGAGTCCACAACAAACAAGCCCATATGGGTTACAAGGAGCAAGCTCACATGGGTCCCCAGCAATCAAGCCCGTATGGATCCCATTCAAGCAACCCATGGGTCCCACATATAGGTTCTGGCAAGCCAACCCATGTGGGCCCAATATGGGATATGCCTGAGCTTATTAACTACATAAGCCCCATGTAGGTCCCACATACACGTCATGCCCATATCAGTCTCAGATGGGTCCCAGGCCAACAAGCTCAAATGGCTCTCAGCAAGAAAGCCCACATGGGTGCACACAAGCATATGAATCCCATTAAGAAAGCTCATGTTGGTCTCAGCAAGAAAGGTAATATTGGCCCTCAACAAGTAGGCCTAGATGGGTCCCCAACAGCAAGCCCATATGGGCCCCAGCAAGAAAGTCCATATTGGCCCCCAACAAGCACGTCTAGATGGGTCACAAATAGCAAGCCCATTTGGGTACCATCAAGATATATCATGTGGGTTTCTAACTGGCAAGCCCATATGGGCCCCATGTCTGGGTGATTAACATCTACATGAGAAGTTGATACACATGTGCAATTCTAATTAATTATTAACAGAACGCAATAAACATAAATTCCCCATTTATTGAAATATTTGCTCTGATGATTCTCTGCACGCTAATTGATGCATGTATATTATAACAGCTATACACCGGCAGCTAAACGCGAGCTATTTTTAGACTGATCGTGAGTGTGTTGAACTCGCTAGAATCAAATAGAGCGTACCGCTAGGTTAAACAAAATAGTGTATTAATTCTGGGAATGAATATTCTGTGCATGACATACAATGAGAAAATATCTTCATACTAATGCTCAGTTCTAGAGTGTATATCAATAATATGTTTAGAACTTTATTTTAACCTTTATTGTAAGTTTGCAATCCCTAAAATTAGAAAATTTGCCCAATTCTATTGGCATTCAATTTTCCCGCTGCATAATTATAGCAAGAAATCTAGGTCAAAAGTGATCTTAGACAGCTACGCCGAATTACAATGTTTAAACTCCAGGTTAAAACAATACACTGTTTGGTAAAAACACATGCCCCCGGATTGTGCTGGAGAGCCCATTTGAATTATTCTGAAATATTTTAAGTCCAAATTAGATCTAGGTCAAAGTATGGTTGAGTGATATGGGTGGATTGGGGATGGCCATAAGCAACACCACAAATAAATATTCACGTGCTGTCAGTGTTCTGACGAGGCCGCAAAACTGCGATTCTACCGCTCATTGTCACAAATGTCGCAAAACAATTGGTCTAGTAACGATTCTTGTTCCATACAAAATTTCATTGGGAGAATCGTCAAAAATGTGAAACAATTTGGGGACGAATATCAATTCTCTCGAATTGTACCGAGTATGAATCAAATATCCGATTGAGATCTGCTGTCTGATTGGTTTAATTAAATATGGCGCTACAATCTTAGCCAATCGATAACATTATGCGTTTGAGCTTTATCTTCATATTGAAGAGATATCGCTTTGTTTTCCAAGATGTATTCGTCTGCTGCGTCGCCTAAGCAAGAACGTTATTTTGAGTAATTTCTCCTGGCAAAACATCAAATATAAGAGTTTGTTGGTTACGTTACGAGTTTGACTGTTGCTTCGCAAGCTGCCTGCAACCCTATCAATAAAGCTGGTGATGGTCAACAAGTTTTTTAACAGAAACTCAAAGAGACAGTGTCACGAATTGGACATAAAAACCTGAACGAAAATTCAAAAATTCTTGGTTTAAAAAGCACAGTTGGCTTGCCTATAATATTGAAGGAAATTTTATGACGCATTCACTTTTTATTAAGTACAAAAAGAATAAAGTTTTCCATTGAGTCACTAATGTTAAGTTTATAGTTAGATCAGTTATTAGTGTTGAACAGTTTATAATTAAAAAAAAACAACATTAACTATGTTTCTAATGTGAACTGCTGTTAGTTAAATTCACAACAACCACTGACACTTAAACAAGACACAACTAGTCAAGGTAAATAAATATTGTTATTTATTTTATCATTTGTAGGAAATTGTAGGTGTTTTTTGTTTGTGTCTCCAAAAATTGGAAATGTCCCCAATTTTGTATTAGCTGTGAGACAAATGTTACCGTCTGTGATACCTCGCCAGAACACTGGCTGTAGTAAGTGCTGCTGGTGCTAGACGAAATGGTAAAATCTAGATAACAAAGAAATAGCCTATTTGAATTATTATTTTTATTATAAAGTCCAAATTGGTTCAAGGTCTGGTCAAAGTGGTCATTGGTCAAAGTGAGGTTGGGTCATATGGGTTGATTGGGAATGGGCATAAGCAACGACTGTGTATGTATCCAAGTGTGATAGTAAGCAGTGTTTCCATGGTGCTAGACGAAATGGTAAAGACTAGTTAACGAAGAAATTACACTTTTGAATTATTGTAAGCCCAAATTAGGTCAAGGTCAAAGTGAGGTTGGGTGATATGGGTGGATTGGGGATGGTCATATGCAACAACTGTGTAAGTATCCAAGTGTTCTAGCAAGCGAAATAAGTGCTAGACAAAACAGTAAAATCTAGTTAACCAAGAAACAGCCCATTTGAATTAAGTACAAATTATGTCAAGGTCATGGTTAAAGTGAGGTTGGGTCATATGGGTGGATAAGGAATGGTCATAAGCAACAACTGTGTAAGTATCCAAGTGTTGAAGTACGTGGTGTTGGTGCTAAACAAAACGGTAAAATCAACTTAACCTTGTCATGGACGGAATGACGGACGGACAGACAGAAAGGACAATCTCTATATGCCCCCAGCATTGAGATGCCAGGGGCATAAAAAAAAATTATAATGATCTCCCATCTGCTATTTCTTTTTTTTACTTTATCCTAAATTGTCTGTGTTTCCGTATGTGTTATTGTCCGGGACAGTTAGGGGCACTGACTAAAATGCAGACAGCAAATGCAGAAAAAATAAAGAAGGAAAATGCAGACAATATAGATAAAGAAGGAAAACGCAGACAATATAGATACAGAAGGAAAACGCTTACAATAAAGATAAAGAAGGAAAACACAGAACATATAGATAAAGGAAAGGCAGAGGGGATACAGGTTTAAATAGATTTAATTTGTGTTTAAAACGCCCTAATGTTGCCTTACACATGTAAATATAACATTCCATTGATAAATATGTTTAATATTGTTTTTAATATGTATTATTATGCCTTATGGGATATTTACAACATTTTAACATTGAGCAGTGTAAATAACAGAGTCAATTAGTTTTATTCTTCTTATCATGTGTATTATTATTAATTCTAATTAAAACTAAAACTACTCATAATATATTTCTGTAATTAAAACATTATTTCATTAGACAACAAATGTTTCTCATCATAAACACTTCATAATCTAATGCACCTATAATTTGAAAATTTAAATATCAAAATGTTATTCATAATATTAAAATATGTTCACAAGCGATATTAATGTAAATTACTTTTTCCCCAAGAACAATGAACAATAAACAAACAACAGAACAACTTTCAACTTCCTACAATAAGTGTAATCTGTGTTTTCCTACTTAGTCTTCTTTCATTGCGCATGCGTTTTCATACTATTTAAATATGGTCTGCATGTTCCTTCTATTTTCACATCATGCGTTTTTCTACTGTTTTCATATAGGCCCTTCATGCTCAGACAAAATTGTGTTTTATTTATATTGCCTTCAAGGAAATGGCTTATTACAGCTTACAGCTTGATTAGGAAAAAAAAAAAGACTAGAGCTATCAAAATACAGCTTTGACAATACAGACAACCACGTGCGATTCATATATGGTGTATAAAGTGGTGAATCATATTATATTTCATTTTAAAAGTGACATTTTAAGATGTTATCATAATTGTAATGATATGCACGGCGACAACCGGGCTATTGAACACCTGAGCTGCATGAAAAGTTACCATAAATATATTCTTTCCTCCCAAAAAACACCCCCCCCTTATCAAAAAACCCATTAACATAATTGAAGTGGTTTGTGCCAGTAAAACTGGATAACCATCGTGTCATCAGCACACCCAAAATAATTTTCCAATTCAAATAAGACACGACACCGCAGTTTCGTTTCAAATCGGCTGTCACAAGAGATGATAACCAACATGGTTAAGGAAGTTTTGCTTTTTCAGCATAATTAATGTGGATCTAGTTACGAGGCATAAATCCTGTTTCTTTGTATTACGTATTATCCTGTTTGGAATATGTAATTTACATCTGTTCATCACCTCACTTTATTTATTATACCACACGTGATTGCTCTATGCATTTTGTACATAGACCAAACGTTACGCAACAAGGTGACATTTTTTAATATCACCCTTCCCAAAATATATTCGGCAATGACACTAGAATGTTGAATTTTGAAATCAACATCGTCACTGCGCCAATAGAAAAGTTAGCAAAAGTAAGTATGTTATGTAAATTAAGTGTTAAGACTGGAATTTATTAATTTTTATCATAACTTATCCATGTAGTATAGTTAAAACTGTAATACTCATACGAATCGCGAAACACATAAAACAATGTCACAAAGATTAGCAAAATGACGTCATTAGACTGCGCGTGTTTGTTTGGAATAATAAAATAAATAACAAATGGCGGTGAGGACAATATGAAGTAATATCAACCCTTGAAAAGTGATATCAAACTCGCCTACTGCCTCAGTTGATATAATAAATATATATAAGATGGGTCGTGGGAAAACCGGACTTAATGCGTATGCTAATCCAGGACAGCACTTTCCACCTACAGTGGATTTATGTTTAAAAAAGACTTCCCTGAAACAGAAAATACCATAAAAGCTGAAAGTGCTGGCCCGGATTAGCCTGGGCAGACTGCACATGCATTGAGTCCGGTTTTCCCACAATGGGCCTCATATAACTATCATACCTCACTTCGTTTTCACATTGTAAAATCCCACATACCCATCCCTACATAATTTTAATTAGCACAACAAGTTAGGCCCTGTGCAAGCCAATATTGAGCTACTTTTTATATGGGCAATATTGGGCTGGAGAGCCCAACCGCTGAAGGACCAAAACTGTGGTGGAAATTTCTCCCTATATGTCTATAGAGTAGCGACAGGATTTTCGTCGCTACTTTTGAACTCGGCCAAAAGATACCAATCATTACAATTTTGCAATAAAATTTACATACCTGTAATGAGACACTATTCGAAATTTATGTCCAGTATAAATTTATATTGTAATATCTATTTTCATTGCATTTGCGATTTAAATCAACACACTACCACAAATGACGCAACACACGCTTTACCTCGCTGTGTACTGATCGATCGATAAGTCGCCTTCACTATATTGTTGCAGAATCATGTACTGCGGGAAATGGCAGGTGGAGTTTGGCAAAGAGAAGTCGCATTATCGAAATGTCCTGAGTGGGCGAGGCAAAGTACATTGGGCCGATCTGCCTGGCATGATGCGGGTAATGTACTGTCTGGGCGAAGTCCCATGAATAGTGTTCAGTGCCATCAAACGTACACTTCCCCTGCAATATAATATATAAAAGAATACTTGAATTATATTTAAAAATATTTAATGTTCATTTTTTCTTTACTGCCAATGAATTATTCTGTGGTATATGCTGTGAATATCAGCAAGTGTCTTGTCTGAGGACAGTAACAACACTGTTGAATCAGGACAATTTGGCATTCGGCCTGGTAATGGCAATCCATTTTAAATTGCATACTCTTCAATGAACTTTTTATTCCTGGTGTTGTAATGGAGGCTAAGTGCATTTGATGGTAATCGATGTGTGTTGGCATGAATATTGGGTGTAAAGCCTTCATCGTCATATGACTTTGTAATTCTCTTTAAAGTGGATGCAGATGTTGCATGTGCAAAGCAAAAAGACAATTTGCAAATTTGATGTCTTTTAAAAAAAAAATTCTGAGAAGGCTTTAGCCTTGGACGTTTTGTTTTCTTGTTCAATGAAGTGTGTTTATAGTTTGACCTATGCAGGGATCATTCTAGCCCAAAATTTTAGGGAGAAGTGACTTCTCCTTTTGCTGAATTCAGGGAGAAGTTTATCGATAACTGACACTGGCGAGTAAAGCAGCTATTTAGCCAATCAATCAATTGAATTATGTATAATTAATTAATTACAAAGACTACAGCCTGTAGTAATGAAAGAGAAACACAAAATAGCCTAATAAGTTTTACTGGCATTAGAAACAGTATTTTTTTTTTTAAAACAAGTACTCATGTTTATGTATATGACAATTGATACTAAGATCTCATAAGGCAGTAACTGGTTTCCTTTAAAATAATATAATTATATAAAGAGTAAATGTTACAATGTAAATTATTAACGCCCTTGATATTTCTCCTAATAACGCTTCATGTTATACATCGCTCAGGTAGACAAGTACCGGTGTTGTACACCACTTGGTTGTCAACAAGTAGCACGTGGAAATCGTGCAACATAATTTACCCGCCGTTAGTCGGCTCCAGAACAAAGAAACCACAGGAGAATGAAATAACGTTGTAATGTTGTCGCGTGTTGTTTAATGCCTTTGTTTGGATGACATCATTGACTACAAACTGGGAATTGGATTACCTGTTACTTTTCACACGCGGTGTTTGTTATGATTGTGTTAATTGCGGAAATTCATAATAATTGATCAGTGTATGTTTTTGTTTTAATTTTAAACTAATTGTCAGTTCTAAGGTCAAACATCGCAAAAAAGCAAACAGCAAATATTCATAGCCTGAATATAAGTTCCTTGACAGTACGTAAAACGGTAATAATAACTTTGAATTACTGTAAATTCTAGTGTAAACCCGCTGATCATATCGCCCAGTGTGCACTCGCTTTCTTGGTTTCCGACAGCCTTTGCTAATAACAGATTTACTTTGAAAGCAAGTAAGCAAAGTCGGGAACCACCAATGGAATAACCTTAGCCGATTGGTTGATTGATTATCATAATGCCAGGTCAGAGATGTGTAAAAAACTTTCTCACGTCTCTACAGATCAATTATGGATGATTGTAGTAGCGTTATCTCCACAATCAGATAAACCATGACAGTAGTGGGCATAAGATTAGAGGAATAAGCATTAGTATTGGAAATTTTCGGCAATTTTGATTTCGCTTTGATCAGATCACAGGGCGAAGTCAGACTCCATAAGGGCGACGATTTCGCCTATGTCGCCCTTTAGGATAATCCCTGCCTATGGCAATTTACACTAGACTTAATTACTAGCTCTTTCTCTCTTGATGAAAGTTCCTGACAAGAAAAGCAGTATAGTAGGAGTGTGTCAAATCCTACCACAGTTGAACATGGTTGGCCATAGAGAGCAGTACATTCACAAGTTTTTTGCTTGAACCCTGAAACAACTTCCTCTTCTTTTTTATCAACCTGTCTCTTATCTGAGATATGAGTGTCATGACTGACGTGGGAAATACAAGAGGAATGGACATTTTGAGTACCATTGTCACTGCAGTCAGAATCATCTCTATCATCAACAAGTACTGAATTCAAACAAGTGTCTGCATTCACAGGTTCATAGTTTGATGCATCATGATCACAATCAACAAGTGAAGAGCAAACACTTTCTCCATTTAGTTTATACAGTAAATCAACATTATGAAGTTCATCAATAAAAACTTGGTCATTATTCTAGGAAATTTCATATGGAACTGTTGAGGCCTGGGAATAAATGTATGTGTCTTGACTCATTTATGAGATTCAACAATATAGTATATTGCAGAAGACAGTTTGTAAGATTTATATACCTCCGGGTTACAAATTTACATACGGGTTACAAATTCAATTCAGACCGAAATGGCATTTTTACAGATATTTACCGAGTGTCATTGTTTATATGGGTTGTACAGCAATAGTGGAGGTACCTGGTCATCATTATATTAGCATTTCATGATGAATACTGTAATATTTTGCAAAGAAAAACGGAAGAAAACCTACCTTGTAATGTAACGGGAACTTCTGTGTTTGTTGACAAGGTCAAACGGTCAGTAAAAGATACTCGTTCAAATCGTCCTAGGTTACATAAAACTATTCAATCTGTTATATGAACAACGGCCAGTCTTTTTAATGCAAAACATACTAATTGGCATGTCAGTTCATTATTATTTAACACTGTTATCGATTAAATATTGCGAGAAAAATATGCACAAAAAAGTGTGACAACTTTATCTCGTATTTTCTCGGAAATGACGTCAGCGCCAAATGGGTCAAAATCGCTTGTGCGTCCACATATGATGATCTGTCAATCATAGCATAGGCCCCTATATGTAAAAAGCATATAGATCTTATTCAAAGACTTTTAAAAGCAGACATTACCGTTTCATTTCCTGAACTATGTCAATTGCCTCGCGAATCGCTGGCATCAGTGTGTCGCAGGCCGGATACTGGGTCGTCATCCTGATGAAATTTCTTGACAGAGATTCAATGCGAATCTCGGCATTGAAGATAGCAGCTAAACCATTGTCTGTTCTGAGCGTTCGCAACACTGACGAGAGGATGCCTTGGGCTCCATGCAAGAAACCCGCTAAGTTCATAATATAGTTTCAAAATATGATCGAATCACCACCATATTAATCAATATAAAAGTGCGTTCCATTGGTCTTACTCTTACGCCATAAATTTGAAGTTTAAGTAAACATGTCAACGATTGGTCTAAATTCTCAGTGCATTATGGTATTTTGTACGACCCTGTATTCTACTGAACCTGTTAATCAAACTCGAATGTCTGAACCTGAAACTAACGTGTACGACCCTGTATCATACCGAACATACATGTATAATGCTGGAACAAACGCGTACGACCCTGCATGATACTATGTACGACCCTGTATGATACCGAACATACATGTAAGATGCTGGAACAGACGTGTACGACCCTGTATCATACTTTGTACGACCCTGTATCATACTGAACAGACATGTATGATGCTGGAACAGACGCGTACGACCCTGTATGATACTATGTACCAACCTTTATCATACTGAACAGACATGTATGATGCAGGAACAGACGTGTGCGACCCTGTATCATGTTTGTACGACCCTGTATAATACTGAACAGACATGTATGATGCTGCAACAGACATGTACGACCCTGTATGATACAATGTACGACACTGTATCATACTGAACAGACGTGTATGATGCTGGAACAGAAACATACCTGTACGACCCTGTATCATACCGAACATACAAGTATGATGCTGTATCATACAGGGTATTACATTTACGTACCTCATAGTACGTCATATTTCCGGGGACAGTAGTGGAATATACAATTGTGATTATAGTAATTTAAACACATAATGTTACTTAGAAACGTTTGTTTTAGACAAAAATAGATTTTCTTGTCTAGTTAGAAGAGAGAAAAGTATAAGCTGCTTTAACATTGTCATAATTAAGTTTAACAATGAAATAATCACTATTTCATATTTGCGGTTATTGGCTGACATAGTTGCATTTATGTTAGTTTAGTTGTATTTATCTTAATGTTAATTAGATAAAAACATTAGCAAACATAAACAAGATATATTCTACAATTCTGCATAATGACACCCGTTGTAAAAAGAATAGTACATTGTTTAAGGTAGTTGATGGGTTTCAGATGAAAATATTATTTGAACGAATTCTAAATGTGCATGATAGAAAACAACCGCGATTTTACAAACTCTCAAAATAAAAGTTTGTTCAGAACGTGTACAGAAAAACAGACAGAAAAATATGAGTAGGGGTAACTTATACATGCAGTCAAGTTGTCGCCGTCACTTAATGACTGCCCAGTTTACCTGACCTATACATGCCGAAATCGAGTGCGTGTGTAGACCAGCATTGGGAGTGTTTACTTTATGAAATGGAATACCTGTAGCTACAAGTGTTCAGTCGAATGTGGATTAATGATTAGGATTTATTGGCTGATAATAGGTAACTATGTTTTTTGCTTATTAATGGTAAATGGTATAAATGTTGGTTGGTAAATGCGTCCAGAATTTTGCGAATAAACAAACTGTGATGTGATATATTTTTCGAGTTTAATACTGTTCTTGAATAAGAGATAGTGTTTACCTTTGTTGGATGTGTTCAGTTTTGCCTCCCATTCTAGATTCGGCTAGTAAACTTGTGTCGTCTGCAAAAAGTAGGGCAATTAGGGCAAGTAGACGTAGTGTTTCACCATCTTGATACTGAATTTGAATTCCTTGGTTGTGGCTGTTGTAGGTATTCTAAAAGGTCATTGAGGTAATAGGAAAACAAAAGAGGGGAGAGGTTAACTCCGTGTCGGACACCCTGATTGCAAGCGAAGAATGCGGAATATACATTATTGGATTGGACGCACGACTTGATGTTATCGTACATGTTTTTGACAATGCGTATGAACTTTCCATGTACATTATTATTAAGTAGTTTATGGAATAATTACGCTCTAAACATTTTGTAAAATCAACATAACCGACGAATAATTTACGCTTTAGATGTTTAAAATGGTTAGTAAGAAAATTCAAACAATATATTATTGGTGGTTGAAATTTTTTTACGGAAACCAGCTTGGTTTTGTTTTATTATTGAATTGTGTTCGCTATATTTGGTTAATCTCTCATTTAGAATAGAAGTGAATAATTTACCTAGACAAGATAAAATTGTAATTGGTCTGTAGTTTTCAGGAAATATATGGGAAAAATGTATCCTTTGGACCAGGAATCTGGTATGATCCCACTGTCGAATATCGTATTAAATAATTTGGTATAAATAGGTAGCATAACAGGTTTAGAGGCTTTAATATATTCGTTGTAAATATTATGGGATTGGCTACATGTTTTGCCGTTTTTGCACTTGTTAATCATTTTTTCAATTTCTTCAGCTGTGATGGGAGAATTGAGGATAGGTTCAATGTTATTGTCGATAGTGTTAAGTATTATGCCATTTAGTGAATTGTCGTCTAATGAGTTTAGATCTTCTCCTGTATTTATTTCTTTGAAATATGTATAAAATTGTTATATGCTTCATTTTATTTCATCATATGGAATTGTTAGTGATTTGATGTAGTTCCAATACTGTTTCGGTTCTTTGTTACGCATGGGTCATAATTGGGTTTGAGTGCGGTGTTTATATTGTTTGTTGTGGAAACGCACGTTCCGTTTGTATTCCTTGCTTGCGCGGTTCAGTGCGTTTTTATTGGCCGCGGTTTTGTTTTGATAGTAAATTTTACGCATTCTTTCGTAGGTTAATCTTTTGTTATGACATTGAGGCCC